>CM059433.1:47734770-47812030 GCA_030390025.1 Squalus acanthias | reverse complement strand
ATTCCGATCGCGGGGGAGATTTGATCGCGGGGGGAGGATCCGATCGCGGGGGGAGATTTGATCGCGGGGGGAGGATCCGATCGCGGGGGGAGATTCCAATCGCGGGGGGAGATTCCGATCGCGGGGGAGATTCCGATCGCGGGGGGAGATTCCGATCGCGGGGGGAGATTCCGATCGCGGGGGGAGATTTGATCGCGGGGGGAGGATCCGATCGCGGGGGGAGATACCGATCGCGGGGGAAGTTTCCGATTGCGCTGGGAGGATCCAATCGCGGGGGGAGATCCCGATCGCGGGTAGGATCCGATCGCGGGGGGAGGTTCCGATCGCGGGGGGAGGTTCCGATCGCGGGGGAGATTCCGATATCGGGGGGAGATTCCGATCGCGGGGGGAGGTTCCGATCGCGGGGGGAGATTCCGATCGCGGGGGGAGGATCCGATTGCGTGGGGAGATTCCGATCGCGGGGGGAGATTCCGATCGCGGGGGGAGGATCCGATCGCGGGGGGAGTTTCCGATCGCGGGGGGAGGTTTCCGATCGTGGGGAGAGATTCCGATCGCGGGGAGAGGATCCGATCGAGGGGGGAGATTCCGATCGCGGGGGGAGGTTCCGATCGCGGGGGGAGGTTCCGATCGCGGCGGGAGGATCCGATCGCGGGGGAGATTCCGATCGCGGGGGGAGATTCCGATCGCGGGGGGAGATTCCGATCGCGGCGGGAGGATCCGATCGCGGGGAGAGGTTCCGATCGCGGTGGGAGGGTCCGATCGCGGGGAGAAGTTCCGATAGCGGTGGGAGGTTCCGATCGCGGGGAGAGGTTCCGATCGCGGGGGAGATTCCGATCGCGGGGATAGGTTCCGATCGCGGGTGGAGGTTCCGATCGCGGGGAGACGTTCCGATCGCGGGGGGAGATTCTGATCGCGGGGAGATTCCGATCGCGGGGGGAGTTTCCGATCGCGGGGAGATTCCGATCGCGGGGGGAGATTCCGATCGCGGGGTGAGGATCCAATTGCGGGGGGAGATTCCGATCGCGGGGGGAGATTCCAATCGCGGGGGGAGATTCCGATCACGGGGGGAGGTTCCGATTGCGGAGGAAGGATCCGATCGCGCGGGGAGGTTCCGATCGCGGGGGGAGGATCCGATCGCGAGGGGAGATTCCGATTGCGGGGGGAGTTTCCGATCACGGGGGGAGGTTCCGATCGCAGGGAGATTCCGATCGCGGGAAGTTCCGATCGCGGTGGCAAGTTCCGATCGCGGGGGGAGATTCCAATCGCGGGGGGAGAATCCGATCGCGGGGGGAGATTCCAATCGCGGGGGGAGATTCCGATCACGGGGAGAGGTTCCGATCGCGGGGGGAGTTTCCGATCGCGGGGAGGTTCCGATCGCGGGGGGAGCTTCCTATCGCAGTGGGAGATTCCGATCGCGGGGAGATTCCGATCGCGGGGGGAGGTTCCGATCGCGGGGGGCGATTCCAATCGCGGGGGGTGTTTCGATCGCGGGGGGAGGATCCGATCGCGCGGGGAGGATCCGATCGCGGGGGGAGATTCCGATCGCGGAGAGATTCCGATCGCGGGGGGAGATTCCGATTGCGGGGGGAGATTCCGATCGCGGCGAGTTTCCGATCGCGGGGGTGATTCCGATCGCGGGGGAGATTCCGATCGCGGCGGGAGGATCCGATCGCGGGGAGATTTCGATCGCGGGGGGAGTTTCCGATCGCGGGGGGAGATTCCGATCGCGGGGGGAGGTTTCCGATCGCGGGGGGAAATTCCGATCGCGGGGGGAGATTCGATCGCGGGGGGAGGATCTGATCGCGGCGGGAGGATCCGATCGCTGGGGGAGGATCCGATCGCAGGGAGATTCGATCGAGGGGGCAGGTTCCGATCGCGGGGGGAGATTCCGATCGCAGGGGGAGGATCTGATCGCGGGGGGAGGATCCAATCGCGGGGGAGATTCGATCGCGGGGGGAGGATCCGATCGCGGGGGGAGATTCCAATTCCGGGGGGAGGATCCGATCGCGAGGGGAGATTCCGATCGCGAGGGGAGATTCCGATCGCGGGGGGAGATTCCGATCGCGGCGGGAGGATCCGATCGCGGGGAGAGGTTCCGATCGCGGTGGGAGGGTCCGATCGCGGGGAGAAGTTCCGATAGCGGTGGGAGGTTCCGATCGCGGGGAGAGGTTTCCGATCGCGGGGGGAAATTCCGATCGCGGGGGGAGATTCGATCGCGGGGGGGAGGATCTGATCGCGGCGGGAGGATCCGATCGCTGGGGGAGGATCCGATCGCAGGGAGATTCGATCGAGGGGGGCAGGTTCCGATCGCGGGGGGAGATTCCGATCGCAGGGGGAGGATCTGATCGCGGGGGGAGGATCCAATCGCGGGGGGAGATTTGATCGCGGGGGGAGGATCCGATCGCGGGGGGAGATTCCAATCGCGGGGGGAGGATCCGATCGCGAGGGGAGATTCCGATCGCGAGGGGAGATTCCGATCGCGGGGGGAGATTCCGATCGCGGCGGGAGGATCCGATCGCGGGGAGAGGTTCCGATCGCGGTGGGAGGGTCCGATTGCGGGGAGAAGTTCCGATAGCGGTGGGAGGTTCCGATCGCGGGGAGAGGTTCCGATCGCGGGGGGAGATTCCGATCGCGGGGATAGGTTCCGATCGTGGGTGGAGGTTCCGATCGCGGGGAGACGTTCCGATCGCGGGGGGAGATTCTGATCGCGGGGAGATTCCGATCGCGGGGGGAGTTTCCGATCGCGGGGAGATTCCGATCGCGGGGGGAGATTCCGATCGCGGGGTGAGGATCCAATTGCGGGGGGAGATTCCGATCGCGGGGGGAGATTCCAATCGCGGGGGGAGATTCCGATCACGGGGGGAGGTTCCGATTGCGGAGGAAGGATCCGATCGCGCGGGGAGGTTCCGATCGCGGGGGGAGGATCCGATCGCGAGGGGAGATTCCGATTGCGGGGGGAGTTTCCGATCACGGGAGGAGGTTCCGATCGCACGGAGATTCCGATCGCGGGAAGTTCCGATCGCGGTGGCAAGTTCCGATCGCGGGGGGAGATTCCAATCGCGGGGGGAGAATCCGATCGCGGGGGGAGTTTCCGATCGCGGGGGGGAGATTCCGATCGCGGGGGGAGGTTTCCGATCGCGGGGGGAAATTCCGATCGCGGGGGGAGATTCGATCGCGGGGGGAGGATCTGATCGCGGCGGGAGGATCCGATCGCTGGGGGAGGATCCGATCGCAGGGAGATTCGATCGAGGGGGCAGGTTCCGATCGCGGGGGGAGATTCCGATCGCAGGGGGAGGATCTGATCGCGGGGGGAGGATCCAATCGCGGGGGGAGATTTGATCGCGGGGGGAGGATCCGATCGCGGGGGGAGATTCCAATCGCGGGGGGAGATTCCGATCGCGGGGGGAGATTCCGATCGCGGGGGGAGATTCCGATCGCGGGGGGAGATTTGATCGCGGGGGGAGGATCCGATCGCGGGGGGAGATACCGATCGCGGGGGAAGTTTCCGATTGCGCTGGGAGGATCCAATCGCGGGGGGAGATCCCGATCGCGGGTAGGATCCGATCGCGGGGGAAGGTTCCGATCGCGGGGGAGATTCCGATATCGGGGGGAGATTCCGATCGCGGGGGGAGGTTCCGATCGCGGGGGGAGATTCCGATCGCGGGGGGAGGATCCGATTGCGTGGGGAGATTCCGATCGCGGGGGGAGATTCCGATCGCGGGGGGAGGATCCGATCGCGGGGGGAGTTTCCGATCGCGGGGGGAGGTTTCCGATCGTGGGGAGAGATTCCGATCGCGGGGAGAGGATCCGATCGAGGGGGGAGATTCCGATCGCGGGGGGAGGTTCCGATCGCGGGGGGAGGTTCCGATCGCGGCGGGAGATCCGATCGCGGGGGGAGATTCCGATCGCGGGGGGAGATTCCGATCGCGGCGGGAGGATCCGATCGCGGGGAGAGGTTCCGATCGCGGTGGGAGGGTCCGATCGCGGGGGGAGGTTCCGATCGCGGCGGGAGATCCGATCGCGGGGGGAGATTCGATCGCGGGGGGAGGATCTGATCGCGGCGGGAGGATCCGATCGCTGGGGGAGGATCCGATCGCAGGGAGATTCGATCGAGGGGGCAGGTTCCGATCGCGGGGGGAGATTCCGATCGCAGGGGGAGGATCTGATCGCGGGGGGAGGATCCAATCGCGGGGGGAGATTTGATCGCGGGGGGAGGATCCGATCGCGGGGGGAGATTCCAATCGCGGGGGGAGATTCCGATCGCGGGGGGAGATTCCGATCGCGGGGGGAGATTCCGATCGCGGGGGGAGATTTGATCGCGGGGGGAGGATCCGATCGCGGGGGGAGATACCGATCGCGGGGGAAGTTTCCGATTGCGCTGGGAGGATCCAATCGCGGGGGGAGATCCCGATCGCGGGTAGGATCCGATCGCGGGGGAAGGTTCCGATCGCGGGGGAGATTCCGATATCGGGGGGAGATTCCGATCGCGGGGGGAGGTTCCGATCGCGGGGGGAGATTCCGATCGCGGGGGGAGGATCCGATTGCGTGGGGAGATTCCGATCGCGGGGGGAGATTCCGATCGCGGGGGGAGGATCCGATCGCGGGGGGAGTTTCCGATCGCGGGGGGAGGTTCCGATCGCGGGGGGAGGTTCCGATCGCGGCGGGAGGATCCGATCGCGGGGGGAGATTCCGATCGCGGGGGGAGATTCCGATCGCGGCGGGAGGATCCGATCGCGGGGAGAGGTTCCGATCGCGGTGGGAGGGTCCGATCGCGGGGAGAAGTTCCGATAGCGGTGGGAGGTTCCGATCGCGGGGAGAGGTTCCGATCGCGGGGGGAGATTCCGATCGCGGGGATAGGTTCCGATCGCGGGTGGAGGTTCCGATCGCGGGGAGACGTTCCGATCGCGGGGGGAGATTCTGATCGCGGGGAGATTCCGATCGCGGGGGGAGTTTCCGATCGCGGGGAGATTCCGATCGCGGGGGGAGATTCCGATCGCGGGGTGAGGATCCAATTGCGGGGGGAGATTCCGATCGCGGGGGGAGATTCCAATCGCGGGGGGAGATTCCGATCACGGGGGGAGGTTCCGATTGCGGAGGAAGGATCCGATCGCGCGGGGAGGTTCCGATCGCGGGGGGAAGATCCGATCGCGAGGGGAGATTCCGATTGCGGGGAGATTCGATCGAGGGGGCAGGTTCCGATCGCGGGGGGAGATTCCGATCGCAGGGGGAGGATCTGATCGCGGGGGGAGGATCCAATCGCGGGGGGAGATTTGATCGCGGGGGGAGGATCCGATCACGGGGGGAGGTTCCGATCGCGGGGGGAGGATCCGATCGCGGGGCTAGATTCCGATCGCGGGGGGAGATTCTGATCACGGGGGGAGTTTCCAATCCCGGGGGGAGGATCCGATCGCGGGGGGAGATTCCGATCGCAGGGGGAGGATCCGATTGTGGGGGGAGATTCCGATCGCGGGGGGAGATTCCAATCGCGGGGGGAGTTTCCGATCGCGGGGGTAGATTCCGATCGCGGGGAAGTTCCGATCGCGGTGGGAAGTTCCGATCGCGGGGGGAGATTCCAATCGCGGTGGGAGGATCCGATCGCGGGGGGAGATTCCAATCGCGGGGGGAGATTTCAATCGCGGGGGGTGATTCCGATAACGGGGAGAGGTTCCGATAGCGGGGGGAGATTCCGATCGCGGGGAGGTTCCGATCGCGGGGGAGCTTCCTATCGCGGTGGGAGATTCCGATCGCGGGGAGATTCCGATCGCGGGGGGAGGATCCGATCGCGGGGGGAGGTTCCGATCGCG
Source organism: Squalus acanthias (assembly GCA_030390025.1). Classification (NCBI taxonomy): domain Eukaryota; kingdom Metazoa; phylum Chordata; class Chondrichthyes; order Squaliformes; family Squalidae; genus Squalus; species Squalus acanthias. The sequence goes on along the minus strand of CM059433.1, from coordinate 47,806,226 downwards.
GGGGGAGGATCCGATCGCGGGGGCAGATTCCAATCGCGGGGGGAGATTCCGATCGCGGGGGGAGATTCCGATCGCGGGGGGAGATTCCGATCGCGGGGGGAGATTCCGATCGCGGGGGGAGATTCCGGTCACGGGGGGAGATTCCGATCACGGGGGGAGATTCCGATCGCGGGGGGAGATTTGATCGCGGGGGGAGGATCCGATCGCGGGGGGAGATTTGATCGCGGGGGGAGGATCCGATCGCGGGGGGAGATTCCAATCGCGGGGGGAGATTCCGATCGCGGGGGGAGATTCCGATCGCGGGGGGAGATTCCGATCGCGGGGGGAGATTCCGATCGCGGGGGGAGATTCCGATCGCGGGGGGAGATTTGATCGCGGGGGGAGGATCCGATCGCGGGGGGAGATACCGATCGCGGGGGAAGTTTCCGATTGCGCTGGGAGGATCCAATCGCGGGGGTAGATCCCGATCGCGGGTAGGATCCGATCGCGGGGGGAGGTTCCGATCGCGGGGGGAGGTTCCGATCGCGGGGGAGATTCCGATATCGGGGGGAGATTCCGATCGCGGGGGGAGGTTCCGATCGCGGGGGGAGATTCCGATCGCGGGGGGAGGATCCGATTGCGTGGGGAGATTCCGATCGCGGGGGGAGATTCCGATCGCGGGGGGAGGATCCGATCGCGGGGGGAGTTTCCGATCGCGGGGGGAGGTTTCCGATCGTGGGGAGAGATTCCGATCGCGGGGAGAGGATCCGATCGAGGGGGGAGATTCCGATCGCGGGGGGAGGTTCCGATCGCGGGGGGAGGTTCCGATCGCGGCGGGAGGATCCGATCGCGGGGGGAGATTCCGATCGCGGGGGGAGATTCCGATCGCGGGGGGAGATTCCGATCGCGGCGGGAGGATCCGATCGCGGGAGAGGTTCCGATCGCGGTGGGAGGGTCCGATCGCGGGGAGAAGTTCCGATAGCGGTGGGAGGTTCCGATCGCGGGGAGAAGTTCCGATAGCGGTGGGAGGTTCCGATCGCGGGGAGAGGTTCCGATCGCGGGGGGAGATTCCGATCGCGGGGATAGGTTCCGATCGCGGGTGGAGGTTCCGATCGCGGGGAGACGTTCCGATCGCGGGGGGAGATTCTGATCGCGGGGAGATTCCGATCGCGGGGGGAGTTTCCGATCGCGGGGAGATTCCGATCGCGGGGGGAGATTCCGATCGCGGGGTGAGGATCCAATTGCGGGGGGAGATTCCGATCGCGGGGGGAGATTCCAATCGCGGGGGGAGATTCCGATCACGGGGGGAGGTTCCGATTGCGGAGGAAGGATCCGATCGCGCGGGGAGGTTCCGATCGCGGGGGGAGGATCCGATCGCGAGGGGAGATTCCGATTGCGGGGGGAGTTTCCGATCACAGGGAGAGGTTCCGATCGCGGGGGGAGTTTCCGATCGCGGGGAGGTTCCGATCGCGGGGGGAGCTTCCTATCGCGGTGGGAGATTCCGATCGCGGGGAGATTCCGATCGCGGGGGGAGGTTCCGATTGCGGGGGGCGATTCCAATCGCGGGGGGTGTTTCGATCGCGGGGGGAGGATCCGATCGCGCGGGGAGGATCCGATCGCGGGGGGAGATTCCGATCGCGGAGAGATTCCGATCGTGGGGGGAGATTTGATCGCGGGGGGAGGATCCGATCGCGGGGGGAGATTTGATCGCGGGGGGAGGATCCGATCGCGGGGGGAGATTCCAATTGCGGGGGGAGATTCCGATCGCGGGGGGAGATTCCGATCGCAGGGTGAGATTCCGATCGCGGGGGGAGATTCCGATCGCGGGGGGAGATTCCGATCGCGGGGGGAGATTCCGATCGCGGGGGGAGATTTGATCGCGGGGGGAGGATCCGATCGCGGGGGGAGATACCGATCGCGGGGGAAGTTTCCGATTGCGCTGGGAGGATCCAATCGCGGGGGGAGATCCCGATCGCGGGTAGGATCCGATCGCGGGGGGAGGTTCCGATCGCGGGGGGAGGTTCCGATCGCGGGGGAGATTCCGATATCGGGGGGAGATTCCGATCGCGGGGGGAGGTTCCGATCGCGGGGGGAGATTCCGATCGCGGGGGGAGATCCGATTGCGTGGGGAGATTCCGATCGCGGGGGGAGATTCCGATCGCGGGGGGAGGATCCGATCGCGGGGGGTAGTTTCCGATCGCGGGGGGAGGTTTCCGATCGTGGGGAGAGATTCCGATCGCGGGGAGAGGATCCGATCGAGGGGGGAGATTCCGATCGCGGGGGGAGGTTCCGATCGCGGGGGGAGGTTCCGATCGCGGCGGGAGGATCCGATCGCGGGGGGAGATTCCGATCGCGGGGGGAGATTCCGATCGCGGGGGGAGATTCCGATCGCGGCGGGAGGATCCGATCGCGGGGAGAGGTTCCGATCGCGGTGGGAGGGTCCGATCGCGGGGAGAAGTTCCGATAGCGGTGGGAGGTTCCGATCGCGGGGAGAGGTTCCGATCGCGGGGGGAGATTCCGATCGCGGGGATAGGTTCCGATCGCGGGTGGAGGTTCCGATCGCGGGGAGACGTTCCGATCGCGGGGGGAGATTCTGATCGCGGGGAGATTCCGATCGCGGGGGGAGTTTCCGATCGCGGGGAGATTCCGATCGCGGGGGGAGATTCCGATCGCGGGGTGAGGATCCAATTGCGGGGGGAGATTCCGATCGCGGGGGGAGATTCCAATCGCGGGGGGAGATTCCGATCACGGGGGGAGGTTCCGATTGCGGAGGAAGGATCCGATCGCGCGGGGAGGTTCCGATCGCGGGGGGAGGATCCGATCGCGAGGGGAGATTCCGATTGCGGGGGGAGTTTCCGATCACGGGGGGAGGTTCCGATCGCAGGGAGATTCCGATCGCGGGGAAGTTCCGATCGCGGTGGCAAGTTCCGATCGCGGGGGGAGATTCCAATCGCGGGGGGAGAATCCGATCGCGGGGGGAGATTCCAATCGCGGGGGGAGATTCCGATCACGGGGAGAGGTTCCGATCGCGGGGGGAGTTTCCGATCGCGGGGAGGTTCCGATCGCGGGGGGAGCTTCCTATCGCGGTGGGAGATTCCGATCGCGGGGAGATTCCGATCGCGGGGGGAGGTTCCGATCGCGGGGGGCGATTCCAATCGCGGGGGGTGTTTCGATCGCGGGGGGAGGATCCGATCGCGCGGGGAGGATCCGATCGCGGGGGGAGATTCCGATCGCGGAGAGATTCCGATCGCGGGGGGAGATTCCGATTGCGGGGGGAGATTCCGATCGCGGCGAGTTTCCGATCGCGGGGGAGATTCCGATCGCGGGGGAGATTCCGATCGCGGCGGGAGGATCCGATCGCGGGGAGATTCCGATCGCGGGGGGAGTTTCCGATCGCGGGGGGGAGATTCCGATCGCGGGGGGAGGTTTCCGATCGCGGGGGGAAATTCCGATCGCAGGGAGATTCGATCGAGGGGGCAGGTTCCGATCGCGGGGGGAGATTCCGATCGCAGGGGGAGGATCCGATCGCGGGGGGAGGATCCAATCGCGGGGGGAGGTTCCGATCGCGGGGGGAGGATCCGATCGCGGGGGGAGGTTCCGATCGCGGGGTGAGGTTCCGATCGCAGGGGGAGGATCCGATCGCGGGGGGAGGTTCCGATCGCGAGGGGAGGTTCCGATCGCGGGGGGAGGATCCGATCGCGGGGGGAGATTCCGATCGCGGGGAGTTTCCGATCGCGGGGGGAGATTCGATGGGGGGGGGAGATTCCGATCGCGGGGGGAGTTTCCGATCGCGGGGGGAGATTCCGATCGCGGGGGGAGATTCTGATCGCGGGGGGAGATTCCGATCGCGTGTAGGTTCCGATCGCGGGGGAGATTCCGATCGCGGAAGGAGGTTCCGATCGCGGGGGGAGATTCCGATCGCGGGGGGAGGTTCCGATCGCGGGGGGAGATTCGATCGCGGGGCTCTCTTCATACGTCATTCCTGCCATCCCAGGTATCAGTGTGGTGAATCTTCGCTGCACTCTCTCCATGGCAAAAACATCCTTCCTCAGATAAGGCGACCAAAATGGCACACAATACTCAAGGTGTGGTCTCACCAAGGCCCTGTACAACTGCAGCAAGACATCCTTGCTCCTGTACTCGAATCCTCTCGCTATGAAGGCCAACATACCATTTGCCTTCTTAACCGCCTGCTGCACCTGCATGCATACCTTCAGCGACTGGTGCACAAGGACACCCAGGTCTCGTTGCACTTCCCCTTTTTCCAATCTATTGCCATTCAGATAATAATCTGCCTTCCTGTTTTTGCCACCAAAGTGGATAACCTCACATTTATCCACATTATACTGCATCTGCCATGCATCTACCCAATCACCCAACCTGTCCAAATCATACTGGAGTTTCTCTGCATCCTCCTCACAGCACACACGCCCACCCAGCTTTGTGTCATCTGCAAACTTGGTGATATTACATCTAGTTCCCTCGTCTAGATCATTAATATATATTGTGAATAACTGGCGTCCTAGCACAGATCCCTGCGGTACCCCACTAGTCACTGCCTGCCACTCTGGAAAAAGACCCGTTTATTCCAACTCTTTGCTTCCTGTCTGCCAACCAGTTTTCTATCCAAGACAGTACCTTACCCACAATCCCGTGTGCTTTAACTTTGCACGCTAATCTCTTATGTGGGACCTTATCGAAAGCCTACTGAAAGTCCAAATACACCACATCCACTGATTCTCCCTTATCTATTCTACCAGTTACATCCTCAAAAAATTCCAATAGATTAGTCAAGCATGATTTACCTTTTGTAAATCCATTTGACTTTGTCCGATCCTGTCACTGTTTTTCAAGTGCTCTGCTATTACATCTTTTATAATGGACTCCAGCATTTTCCCCACTACCGATGTCAGGTCTATAAATCCCCATTTTCTCTCTACCACCTTTTTTAAATAGTGGGGTTACATTAGCTACCCTCCAATCCATGGGAACTGTTCCAGAGTCTATAGAATTTTGGAAGATGACCAGCAATGCATCTACTATTTCCAGGGCCACTTCCTTAAGTACCTTAGGATGTAGATTATCAGGCCCTGGGGATTTATCGGCCTTCAATCCCGTCAATTTCCTTAACACCATTTCCCTACAAATATTGATTTCATTCAGTTCCTCCCTCTCATTAGACCCTATGTTCCCCGACATCTCTGGGAGGATTTTTGTGTCCTCCTTTGTGAAGACAGAACAAAAGTATGTATTTAATTGGACTGCCATTTCTTTGTTCCCCATTATAAATTCCCCTGTTTCTGAGTGCAAGGGACCTACGCTTGACTTCACCAATCTTTTTCTCTTCACATATCTATAGAAGCTTTTACAGTCAGTTTTTATGTTCCCCACAAGCTTACTCTCATACTCTATTTTCCCCCTCTTAATTAATCCCTTTGTCCTCCTTTGCTGAATCCTAAACTGCTCCCAATCCTCAGGTTTGCTGCTTTTTCTGGCCAATTTATATGTCCTCTCCTTGGATCTTATGCTATCCCTAATTTCCCTTGTTAGCCACGGTTGAGTCACCTTTTTTGTTTTATTTTTATGCCAAACAGGGATGAACAAATTCTGTAGTTCATCCATGCAATCTTTAAATGTTTGCCATTGCCTATCCACCGTCAATCCTTTAAGTAACATTCCCCAATCCATCCTAGCCAACTCGCGCCTCATACCATCATAGTTTCCTTTATTTAAATTCAGAACCCTAGTCTCTGAGTCAACTACTTCACTCTCCATCTTAATGAAGAATTCTATCATATTATGATCGCTCCTCCCCAAGGGGCCTCGCACAATAAGATTGCTAATTAATCCTTTCTCATGTAAGGTTTCCAAAATGTTGTAGATCCTCAAAAACCTAAGGAAAAAAGACTTTGGAACTACCTCAGAGTGATAAAAATGCATTTGGGCCTAACCTAAGAAACTTAAGACCAGAACCCAAGTTTTGGCATTTTAAAACTATGTCTGGGCCTGTAAAGGGACAAGGAGGTGGGGTGGACCTGTGTAAAATCAGTTTTGGTTACTGCAGTTAATTGCACTGTCTGGGGAACCGGGATGACCCCACTCAAGCCCCAGCAGACATTAACATTTGAACAATAGACCCTGGGAGAAGACAGTCCCACCCAAAATAACAGGCCCCATCAAACTGATTACAGGGCCCATCAGAAAACATGCATAATACAAATCACTCAGGACCATTCTATAGAAAAGACCGAGTCCAGCCTAGAAACACAAAACACAAAACCAATCACCAGTGATCAGCCAAGGAGATCGACAGGATGCAAACCATCCCAAAGGCCATCTGACACTTACAGAGCAGTTACTGGTAACAGGCCCGCCAAAACCAAACAATGAACTGAATAGATTTGGCGGGTAGATAAGGCCATGTTCAATGGGTGAGATTGAAGGCCTGTTAAAAAAACAGTTAACGCGCTAGTAAGTCGTTACCGATTTACGAGCCCGCCAACAACCAGATAATGAACTGAGTAGATTTGGCGGGTAGATAAGGCCACTTCAATTTAGTATAATTGAAGGCCCGTTAAGCAGTTCAGAGAGAGAGTCGCAACCAGTGGTCATCAGAAGAAGAAGAAACCAGGAAGAAGACAAACCGAGCTGGAAGCGAGTCGGCATCGCTCACCTCTCAGACAAACCTGAGTCCAGCACGTGAAGATACCACCTCAACGGACCTCCAACAACGGTCCCAACACAGTCACCTGGAGCAACAAGCCAAGAAGACATCGATGGCTCCACAAGGTCGACCGACACACTAGACAAGGCCTAAAGTCATCGCGGAAACCAAAGGCCTCACGAAACCAACTGACCGGGTAATAGCAGGCCACCGCGACCAACCAAGACCAACTCAAGGAAAGAAAACCCAAAGAACCGCAAAGTTTCCACACTACAAACTACTCCGGACTTACCCCTGGGTAAGATTTCTACCAAAAGACTCTAAACCCTACTCCTAACCAAAGGAAATTGGGTACTCACCTGATAGATCCAAAACGCACCCTCCCGCATCAGCGGACTCGCAAAGACTGACCAGAGACGCAGGTGAAGTCCTCTACCGCGTACGGGGTACGGCAGACACTAACCGCCATAAACAGCGAACCCCAAAACCACGATTTAGCCCAACTGTCAAAGGATTGGGGAGCATTATCCCTGGTCCTTCAAAACCTAACTTAGCTAGTAAAGTGGGGTTGGGAGGGGTGAAGTATTGTTCTACTGTCATTTCCCTCGCTTGTACCAAAGTGTTCCCCACCTTTAGAGTGTTAAGAGTGTTGTCATTTGTGTTTTACTTTTGAATAAAGATTGAAGTTCTTTTCATCAAACTCAGTTGTCTGCTGCACCTTTTGTCACAACCCCCAAATAAGTCCAAGGTCTAGAACCAAGGGAGTGGGAGCGATTCGAACCGCTCAGAAGTCAGAGGCAAAGCTGACACAAACCACCACCCCCTACACTCATTACATAATACCCAGTCTAAGATGGCCTGATCTCTAGTTGGTTCATCGACATATTGGTCCAGGAAACCATCCCGTATACACTCTAGGAATTCCTCCTCCACAGTATTGTTACTAATTTGGTTAGCCCAATCTATATGTAAATTAAAGTCACCCATGATAACTGCTGTGCCCTTATTGCACACGTCTCTAATTTCCCATTTAATGCCATCCCCAACCTCAGCATTACTGTTTGGGGGTCTGGATACAACTCCCACTAACGTTTTCTGCTCCTTGGTATTTCTCAGCTCTACCCATACAGATTCCACATCATCAGAGCTAATATCCTTCCTTACTATTGTGTTAATCTCCTCTTTAACCAGCAATGCTACCCCACCTCCTTTTCCTTTTTGCCTGTCCTTCCTGAATATTGAATACCCCTGGATGTTGAATTCCCAGCCTTGGTCACCCTGGAGCCATGTCTCCGTAATCCCAATTAGGGAGATGTGGGACTGTTGGTGAATTGAGAATTGGGATTGCGTTTACTGGTATTGCAGTCGGATGAGTCGTTCATGGATAGTTCGGCCCGAATGGGGCTGCCTAGGTTGCCTCCCCCCTTCCTCTTCCTCCTCCTCTTCCTCCTCCACCTCCTCCTCCTGCTCCTCCTCCTCCTGCTCCTTGGCTGCCCGCTGTATAGCTGGTGCTAAGGGCTGTGCCCTCATGATAGCGAGGTGGTGGAGCATGCAGCAGACCACCACGAATCATGACACCCGCTCTGCCGAGTACTGCAGGGCTTCTCCAAAGTTGTCCAGGCAGCAGAAAAGTTGTTTCAGCACGCCAATGGTCTGCTCTATGATATTTGATGTGGCGGCATGGCTTTCATTGTATGCATGCTGCCCACGTGTGCGTGGGTTGCGCACCAGAGTCATGAGCCATGTCATTAATGGATAGCCCTTGTCACCCAGTAGCCACCGTTTGGTTTGTCGTGGTGGCTCAAATGCAGTTGGCGCAGCGGACTGCCGCAGAATGAAGGCATCATGACTGCCGCCAGGATACTGGGCATTCACCTGCATGATTTGTTGCATACGGTCGCACACCAGCTGGAAATTGAGGGAGTGGAATTCCTTTTGGTTGCTGTACATCTCAGTGTTGACATGCAGCGCCCGCAAAGCGGCTGTCAATGACACCCTGCACTAAGGGGAAGCCTACAATCCTCGCGAAGCTGCGTGCTCGCTCCGCCTGCTGCTCACTGGCAAGAGAGAATGAAATGTATTCAGCTCTTTTGGAATACAGAGCCTCATTGACCTCCCTTATGCAACAGTGGATGACAAACTGGGAGATGTTGCAAATAGCTCCTACTCCAGCCAGGAAGGAACCCAACGCATAAAAGTTCATAGCCACGGTCACCTTCACAGACACTGGCAGTGTGGTCCTCGCCCTGCTGTGAGATTGCAGTTGTGACTGCAGCAGGTGGCAGATTTCAGTCAGGTTGTCCTTAGTGAAGCACAGACGTCTAACACACTGTTACTTGCTGAGGTTCAGGTAGCTGAATTGCTCTCTGGACACCTTGGGCGGATATGGCCTCCTGCTGAGAGCCCTTCTCCCCCTCCTCCTCCTCCTCCCTCTGCCAGCAGCTTGTCCTGCTCTGCGTGGCCTCTGCTCATTCTCCCTCCCTGTCCAAGGGGAATACCTACTGCTGCACCCATATCTGGGAGCAAGTGGTTTGTGTAGAATCCTTGAACTTAGGAAAAAGTCCTTCAGCACCTGCCACACCACTCCCTGCAGACTTTAGCAATTTTAAAGGACTGTAGGAAACACCAAACACTTGTACAATCACTGCAAGAGCTAGTAGAAATCAATCAGCAACTAACCTGAAAGTAGTTGATGATCCCTTTAAATAGCGACAGTTGGGGTCCATCCTGCTGCTGAACGCTGGGTCAGCTCTGCGTGTTTAGGAGGGGGCGTTACTGGAGCATTGAGCTCTAAAATGGCAGCGCTGGCATTGACGTAATGATCTGCCTACTCTGCATACTTCCGGCAGACGCTCACTGCGCCTGTGCTAACGCCATCACCAAGATGGTGTCCAGCGCGACTCACACCAGAAGTGTGCGCTCACACCATAGACGCCAATTTGGAACTAAAATGGCACTTGTAGCGCCGAAACAGTGGGTGCAAAGGAGCTAAATTTTGCGGCCAGCATCATTTCAATAGGAGACCAAACCTGCTGCATAAAACACATTCTTACATGGTGTTACAATTACTGTGCCCATTTCCAAGGATATTAAAGCTTTTAATCTTATACCTAATCTTTTTAGTAGTTTACCGTATATTAGCAAATTGGAAACAATGCCAGTATTCAACACCAATAGAATAGATTACTTCGAAAATCTAGTATAAAAGATGAGAAAAACCTCATTTGAGTTTGACAGCAATGACCTTGTCTGAGCTTTGGATTGCCCCAACATTCAGCTAGTGTGAATCCAATTTATCCAAAGTACATCAAATTAATACTGTGCAGCACTAATCTGTTTCGATTTGCACCACTACAGTTTCATTCTCAGCACACCTAATCATTTTATTATCCTTTAATGATACATCAGTGTTCAACATGTCTCTGACGTTTCCCCTGGATTCCACATCCTGTCCTGCTGAGTCATTTGATGACTTTCTTTTAAATCCTATTGCTGCTTTATGGACAACTATTGACTACAGTAAGGGTGACTTCATATTTTTTCCATTGACACCAAACCATTTTCAACACAAGTGAATATATTTTGGTATTGATAGTACAAGTGTGTTCTACAGATTAATTGGAAGGGATGCATTGCTGATTAAAGCACCACAAATGTTATGGTCATTTTCATTGTCATCGAAATATTATAGTGAGATGATTATTATTTTTAGTGATGCAGTTAGCAGAACAAGAACATCATCCCTCCCAGTAGGGGGCCAGATACGCTGTGGGGGCTTGGAAATTTCAGAAATGGGTGGAGTAAGGGTCCAACATCTTGCTTGCTTCAATGCCTTTCTCTGGTAATACCTTCTACAACTCTATCACCCTTTGTATTAAAAGCTCTGCACCCAACTTCTATTTTTACTCCTACCTTTCTAATTGATATGAGTTTAAAATCAGCTTCATTATGTCTTTTGAAACACAGTTCCATTTTCAAGAACGTACTGTACTTGTATAATTTGGATTTTAAAAATTCTGAAAATTTGATTAAAACTGAAGTTCATTTCTGGAACAGGCTGCAGAAATGGAACACAAGGTAGAGAGAGGCTTGATACTTCCAGGAGAGGCTAATATTGTCAAGAGTAGGCAATGTCATTGTTGAATGGAGGAAATGGAGTGTATCTGACAGCATTCCATAATTTAACTATATATATATTCTTAATGCCAGTGGAAGACATTTATTTATGAGAGTGATAGTGTGACAAGGATTTAATAAAACTATATTGGCCCAGAAATTAAACAATGAGTGTTCACGCGGGGGTAAGGCTTCCCCGCGATATCTCACTCCGCGCCTACCTTTTTCCTCCGGGCCCACACGAACTTTAGTTTCAAGGCTGCAGCTGTGCAGTGCTTGCGTGACCCAGAGACGCAATTAGTTCGTGCGAGCTCTGGGATCACGTTAGAGCCAATGGCAGCACACCATCTTTCATTCATAGTTTTAACAGCAAGGGCTGTCAAATCTATGAATCCTACACACCCCCAAAAGAACAGCTAAACCTCAATTAAATTTTAAAAAAGCCATCACATTAATAAAATAAGTATAGTTAAATAAATTAACCACTTTAAACAAAAATTAAACTTTTGAAAAAATTTAAAATCTTTTTAAAAGTTATAAAAATAAACTTACCTTTCTTTAAAGTCTCTAAAAAAGATAAACTTGTTGAAAAAAATTTAAAACTACTTACCTTGTTAAAAGAGGGTCTTACGCCTCCTTTCTTTATGTGTAAAATCTTCCATGCTTACCTGCGCGTTCAAAGCACTAAGTGCACTGCGTGCGCACAGCCTGTAGCGCGCACGCGGTTCACTTAGGAACCGCCCCCTTTTGAATTCACGAAGTGCCGGTTTCCCGCGCATGCGCAGTGCATGCAGGAAACCGGCAATTGGAGACCTAAAACGCGAGAGTACACAGTGCGTACTCTCGCGTATTAGGTCTAATTTTCGGGCCATTACAAAAGAGTCTTGAGCTTATGCAATACTCAGTTTGGCAAGTTATTTCAAAATTCATAATTGCTATTTAATCATACAATTACAATGACTGAATAAGTCAAATGCCAGTTTTGTTACATGGTAATTTTATCATTTTTTGTGGATTCCAGAGCCATTCATTTTTCTGTGAAAATTGTAAATCAGTGGCCTTCTTTAGTTGATTTTCATATATGAATGCCTTTTATTTTATAAATAGTCCTTTAATTTTTATTCCTTACCATTTTTCAAGATGAAAATAAACAGCAGGATGAGATGCACAATGTAGGTTAGCAGTCGCTGCCTGGGGGCTGAATTCTCTTGGGAGGTCGTTTGGGGGAAGATCTGGGTTGGGACAGAACAACCACCCACCTACAAGTTGTGCTCCTGATCCCATCTCACTGACCGACATCAGGATCATTTCCATGGATTGGCTGGGCACCGACCTCAGAAACTCTCACATGCCCAGCCATGGCAGCCGAAAGAAAGTCAAGGAAATGATTGGTCCATTTCTGAGAACTGATTTCCGTACATCGATTACTCTGTGATTGATTGCAACAAGGAAACCCCGGCCTTTTAAAATTTAAATGCCTCTCCTGTAAGGGATTCTGACCCTGCGTGTCTCGCAGCCTGTGAGATTCACGCGGCTCTGTGCAGCCTGTATGTCAGTGCGGGTCTAGGCCTTGTTGCCTGTTCTGGTCTCCAGCCAGTCTGGGAACACTAGACACACCTGTGAGTGGTTCGAATCACTCGCCCTTACGGTTCTAGACACTGGACTTAGATGCGAGAGCAGTAATGGAGATGAAACTCATGTAGACTCGGTTGAATGGTACGAAATGGAAAATCTTTATTGCATGATATTTAAAATTATGAAATACATGTCATAAGCACAGATTAATGACAGTACAATCTTACAAGCAGTTATATAGTCGATCTTAGGGAAACGAGGAACGAACGGCACATAGTAAATAGGGGCACACATTACAAATATCCTTAATCCTTAAACCCTCCCCTATCAATATCTATCCTAAACTAGATTCGTAGGATTTCGAGACTCATGCTCACCACTCGTGATAACTCGGAGAAATTCCGAATAGCTGATCGGATGTTTTTCACCGCAGCACCCACGTGTCGGTCAGGAGATCTCCTGGTCCCACTTGTTTACTTGCTTCTGCTGCTCCGGCTAGCAGGCTGGAACGTCTACTGTGATGAAGACCTGTGTTGGTTGGTTTAACAGGTACTTTTCGAGCACAGTTGTCAATATCATCGATACGATATGTTCTTTGCAAGTTCGAAGAAGTCTTCCTGGCAAGGAAAACTTGGCTATTCGACCTACAGGCGCGGTCGGGATTTACTGACCGTGGCGATGGATATGGTCTTCCTCTCTTCTCATCTCATCTCATCTCATCTCATCTCATCTCGGGCCTTTGGTTCCGCTGCCAGTTACCAACATAGGTCTTCGTTACGCGACACGAGGTAGATCCGAACGGATCAGAAAGTTCAACAGTCCTTTTCAAAGAGGCAACAGGCAAGCAGGAGCCCAACTACGAGTACACAGGAGCAGCCACGAGGTTACGAATAAGAGCACAGGAGCAGCCACGATGATAAGAGAAAGATGGACGGTTTGGAGCCTGCAATTATAGTGCAAAATCTTCCGTTTCCCGCCCAACTATAATGTCCATTCTTTTGTTTAGGGTCTGGCGCTCAAATGTCTTGTATGGGTGATCTCCGTTCTTAATGGGTTTCGGGGCTACTCGTAAATGTCTGAGTACCTGTTAATATTTCTCCCATTGTTAAATCGGTCGGTGTTCTCCCTGGAGGGGTTGTGGGGCTTCCAAGTGTTTTGTATAACTACCTGCTAACGGCTCTCTCATCGTAGAGTCGTTGGGATTTTACATATTAATGTCTTTTGGATGGGCCCTTGATTACTCGGTACAATAGCTTTCATTTGTACCTGGGAGACCGATTTCAGTATTTATGTGTATACTGCAAACCCATAATGTCTCGTGTATTATCTTCACTGTGCTGAATCTTAATCGATCTTGCACAAATGTTTATTGGAACGCCATCTTGTCTGCCTGTTGAAAAGTCTAGAATGTTCTGTCACGAGGTGCGGCGGCCATTTTACAGGCTGCTTGTGTCCACTTTAAACCTGGCAGCATTCTGCTGAAATAAAAGCTGTTTGAACGAAACTCTGTGTTTTCTCCTTATTAATAAAATCGCGATATATTGCGAATTCTACAGTCCCTCCTGTTGATGCGAATAACTCCGCTTATCGTATCAAAAATCATAGTGGTGAGCAATATTATCTCGATTTTCCTCCGAATCCAGCAAATTAATCCCATAACTTTAACCTAGCTAGGGTCTCTGTGTCGTCCTCATTTCCCAAGAAAATTACATTTTATATCACCGTAGGCATTATTTGCCCTTAAACTTACACCACTTGTTTTCCTTCCCGGCGTAACCAGGCCGATGCCTCTCGTATCACCTGTATATTCATCTTTTATTCAGGGAAAGGAAAAACAAAACTCAAAACCAAAACAATCAATTCTAACTGTAACACCATCACCAAAATAATCAACACCAACTCTTAAAACATGTCGAGTTCCCAACGTATTTACAATCTCTGAAAAATCATGATCGAGTACAAACTTCCGCGGCGCACGTGGCGATCGGGAGTGACGCCATTTTCCGATTACACGGTGCTTTCATCGTGCACGCGCACGTAACGTTCTCGCCACTCTCCCGTGTTTTCATGCTTGGTGAGGCGCTTGTCTCTTTTACAATGTACGACCAATAGGTACACTACAATGAAAACTTGGCATACGACTAAAATGTGGGAGGCTATTCTGATCCATGAAGGCACTTCAATATTAGTGAACAGATTCCACCACGGTGGAATCACTATATCCAAAATGTCTGTTCCTATTTCGACAGTTTTCTGCTCTAATGTGTAAAAATGTTTCTGTGACACCGCGACGGCTTTTAAAAGTTTGGTGAGGTGTTCAGGGAGAGGGGGAATGAGGTATCCAAAATGCGCGACGAATCGCTGCAAGTCGGTGAAATTCTCTTTTACTGTGAGATGAACAGTGGATGGTTCAGGGATTGGGATAATTCGCTGTTGTGCTACTTGAACTTCCGCCCTGGGTTTAAAACAGAAGCTGCTGTCACTCATCGGACACCGGCTACGGTTTCCATGCTGGTAGTGTTGCGCTGCAGTGGTAACACAATATGTTCCACCCCCGATGTATGCTACCTGCGGAGGCACATGATCTTGTGCCATTGCCTCCATGGTGCAATTCATGGACTTGGCGCCAGTCGTTCTGAACCCGCACTGTGGTGTTAAAAAGGCATTCAAGTGCTGGGGACACAGTATTATGTGTGCTCCCCTGCCACGACAACCAGAGAGATCTGTACCTGTCATCGTTTGCTCCCAGCGGATGACGTAAGGTGGAACCGCTGCATAGCGAATGTGGGCTCCCCCCTGAATGACACCAATGTTCTCTACCCGATACACCGGGGCGGGCTTTGCTGTGTCGCCCAAAACCGGCATGCGTAATACTATTCCCATAATAGTATGGTTTGATCGTCCGCAGTCCACGGGGACTGGGTAAGCTTCTGAAGCTAGCCTGAGCTGGCACGGACTTAATGCGTTCTGAAAAGTGTGGAGCGCCCGCAGGTGTTTGTTATTCATCCAGGACGGAACCAAACCTTGTTTTAAATCCTCCAAATTACTGCGGCCCTCGCCCAGTAACCACGCCCCGTAAAGCACGCACACCTCGTTCTGCGCAGCTTGATCGGATGCATTCCGATCTTCCCTAATCAGGGCATTTACCGTCTTTGCATGTTTCTCCAACTCTGCTATAATTTCCTTTAAATGGAGAGTCATGGCTTGGTCCTCGTGTAGACCCGACCCTACCACTTTATTCTCATCTGTTAGAATGTCCTTTAATTGTGTCTTTAAACCATTAATCTGGGTCTGCAGCTCCACACTGTCTAGAGCGTTGACCACAGATGTACCCGTGTTAAAAGCAGTGAACGCATCGTTCACCAAACCCCTTCTTTGCCTCCCTGCTTGATTCAAAACTTCCTGTGGTGCGGTGTACAAACTTGTTTTATCAATTTCCGCGAAATCGAATTCGTAAAATTGTCTGAACATCTTGGTCAACAGGACCTGGTACAACTGTTCCGTCTTTTTGGGGCACCACTCTGGTAACCGCACCTCGGTGAGATTTAAAATCACCGAGGCCACCGCGTAATGTACTCCCTGAAATAGTATCTGGTCTGTGGGGACCAGTACCAAACCATTCCCGGGTCCCTTACTAGTTTTAGGGCACCCTTCTTCCTCAGCTAGAACCACCGGAATCGTGGGCGGGGCTTTGCGTGGGCGCGTAATGAGCTCAGTGGCATTTACTGGGATCGGGGAGAATGGGGCTCCGCACCCCCTGGTGCTCGCATCCCACCTCATCCCCTGTCCGTTATCCTGCCATTGATTAATGAAAAATATGGAGATGCCTTTGGGGCAAACGTACTTTGACCCCCACATACATACATAAATTCCCTCGTCCGGTTCCCACCATTTGTCCCAACAGACTTTCACTTGTCCGTTTGTCCCCGTAATTGTCCGATGGGTATTATTACCCAGTCGTTCCCACTCGACCGAAGAGTTCCTCATAGTTTTGCTCAGCTTTCGCAGCCACCACCATCGG
This sequence comes from Squalus acanthias, assembly GCA_030390025.1. Lineage (NCBI taxonomy): Eukaryota > Metazoa > Chordata > Chondrichthyes > Squaliformes > Squalidae > Squalus > Squalus acanthias. The sequence continues at coordinate 47,789,871 of CM059433.1, read as the reverse complement.
CTCAATGGGACATTCCCACTACAAGTCAAACAAATCCGTTTGCCGACGGTGACGCTGATCCTGGGTGCGATGATCCTTACTTTGGGGCACAGTAAAGAAGTCTCTTTGTAGGCAAACCCCGATGTGCTAGAATACTCCGTTGAGTTCGTTCCCAGCCATCCTGGCCACCTTCCCTTGTGGAAATAGGTGCTGGTCTCCTCTGCCTCCCGTCTTCCGGTCCCATCCACCGCGATGGGGGCCGTGTCCCCGGAACATCCAAACACCACGACATCCTTGGTGCGGCCTCGATAGGCCAATCCACATCCGATTGCCACGAGCAATACTAGAATTCGTTCCATCCTTCCTTGGTTCCTGTGATCAGATAGAATGAGGTAGCCAGCCTCGCAAGAGTCTCTGGCTTTTGTGAAGGGTGAGCGGGTCCCCTGACCTCGCCTCACGTAAACTTCCACGTTCGCTGAATAAACTTTAACTAAACCTATCTTTAAAGCTCCCATCATTTTATCGTTTTCTGTTAAAAACACTACAAACTTAACCTTATTAAAAAACTATAAACTTAACCTTGAACTATTAACTTAAAACTTAAAACTTATAACTTTACAGTGCCGCCCGTTCTCAGGGCGGCCCCTTTAAATTCTGAGAAGGCTGCTGCGAGCTCTTCCCGACGGTGGGAGGGCACTGACCCTTCCCTCTGATCTGCCGCAGCCTGTTGCTGCACTGACCCTTCCCTCTGATCTGCCGCAGCCTGTTGCTGCTGCGATGTGGCCGGCCTGTATCTGGGTTATCTTAACCTTAACTCTACGCCTTGGGGCAGTCTGGGGACATGACCACATCCTCCTGGGCTGGGGTTCTCTACTTGACCTACGGGGAGTTGCTATGGGCGGGGGTTCCGTGACGGACGGACCGGGTTCCGAGACTTCCATCGGGATGACCTGGGGTTCCACCACAGTCGCTGGCTCCGCCTCCGCTGACTCCGCCTCCCTAACCTCGGGGCTTGCAGTTTGTGGCTCCGCCCTGCTCGGCCCAGCAGGCGGCTCTTCACTCGTGATCTCTGCCTCCCCCAAGGACGGGACGTTCAAAGCGGGCGGCCACATCTCTGGGAGCCACACCGGTACTCTCTGTGCTCCCATAGCGGCTGGCCCTGCCTCCCCTAGCTCCTCCCTCCTGTCTTCGGGACCTGCAGCTTGTGTGTCCACCCTGTGTGGATCTCTACCTGCAGCCCCCGTCCCCTCCATATCGTAAAAGGGACCGTTCCTCCGAAACCACCCGTCGTCATCACTATCCTCATCTGCACTATCCTCATCTGACCCGGGTACCCTGAATTCTTCCTCATCTAACCCCCAATTCCAGAAAAACGCTGCATGATCGTCCGGGATGTCCCTTCCCCTGATGCAAGCTGCTATGCCTGCCTGTGTGCCTTGTGGTCCTACCTGGGGCTGTGCTTTCCCATTGGCGGGATTTACCCCTGTAGTTTTCCCTTGCGCACCTGGCTGGTACAGTTTGCATTGGTTTATGTGGAACCACTTAGTGCGCCGAGGTACTTTTACGGCGTAAACCATGGGACTCGCCTTGTCTACAATGTTGTAGGGTCCCATATACAGTGGTTCCAGACTCCCTACTCTGGCGTAGTTTCTGACCATGACTTGGTCTCCTACTTCCCACTCCCGCGTTTTGCGGGGTTCCAGCAACAAGCGATTGCCCTGATGCTGCCTTCCCATGTTCCCAGCCGCCTGCTCATAAACTTGCTTCAGGCGCTCCAAGAGAGTCTGGGCGAACTTGTCCCTGCTTATCTCTTGGAGCTGACCCTCAGTGAGCACCGGTGCTAGCACATGGGTGGGGGTTCGCATGAGCCTCCCAGTCATTACCTCGTGCGGGGAGTACCCCGTACTTTTTGACTGACTGGCCCGGACCCCCATGAGGACTAAAGGCAGAACTTCCGCCCATTTTTGGGGCGAGTTCCTAGTCTCTTTCCTCAATTTCTCCTTCAGGGTCCGGTTCATGCGTTCAACAATCCCGGATGACTGGGGATTGTGTGCTACGTGCCACTTCCCTTCAATGCCCAAAAGCATGAGGGTGTTCTGCATCACCTGGCCGGTGAAATGACTCCCTTGGTCTGACTCCACAAAACGGGGAAGTCCCCACCGCGAGAACACTTCCCGGACCAAGATTTTTGCTGTACCCAGTGCCGTAGCTGTTCGACAAGGGAAGGCTTCCACCCACTTGGAAAACACATCCACCAGGACGAGGCAGTACTTATAACCTCCCTGGGTGGTGGGCAGGGGTCCTATATAGTCGATCTGTATCGACTGCCATGGTCCCTCTACCCTTCTTACGTGTCCCATGGGCACCTTCCTTTTCTGGGGGTCTGGGTTGTTTGCAGCGCACACAAGACAGTTTGCACAGAACTCGCGGACTTGTTCCCTGAGCCCTGGCCACCATCCCGCTTGTTCTACCCGTTGCCAGGTAACCTCGGGCCCGGGGTGCCCTGCCCCTGGTCCCTCGTGAGCCAACTGGAGGAATTCCCTCCTGTGCTGCTGTGGCACAACCCACTGCTCCTCGCGGAACAGCATGCCTTCCTTAACTGAGAGGGTTGCCGTACTGTACGGACCTTCTACCTGTCTTCCCTCAGCAATGGTTTTTAGGACTGTTTTTAGGGCGGGATCCTGGGCTTGGACGGTCTTAAGGTCTAGGGGCAATGCTACCCTGGTGTTCCCGGGATTCCCGTCCCTGCCTCGGACCGCTGCTATGGGTCTGGTCCCATAGGGGTTCCAGAAAATGCCGTTGCGGGCACCTTCCCTGGCTAGCGCATCCGCCTGCTGGTTGCCCTCCCCACGGGGCTCTGTGGAGGAGTGAGCTTTCACCTTATGGATGAAAATCTCTCCTTCCTCCCCTACTGCTGCTGCCAAGATCTTTTCCAGCAAGGGCTTCACCGTTAAAGGTCGCCCGTCCGCGGAGGTGTATCCGCGGCGGGACCAAATGGCCAGGTATTCCGTACACGAATTGCAGGTGAACATACTGTCCGAGCAAATCGTGTATGGGGTTGGGAAAATGTCTGGGTGGGTCACAACGTACACCACGGCAGACAGCTCAGCTTGCTGCGCGCTCATAGTGCTAGGGAGCTTGATCGCCAGGGCAAGGTCTGCCGCAGGGTCATAAACTCCACACCCTGTGAGTCGCTCGCCAGCAGATACTGTGCTAGACCCATCAACATAAATCTCGCGCCCAGTGGGATGTATCCCGGCCCGTAAACCTATGTTGACGTCCCACACCCCTTCCACCGAACACCGGTGGGCTGTACCGGGGTATACCAAATTGGCCGCAAGCCTGGGCTCGCAAAGACCTTTTACTCTAAGATCCAACTGGGAGAGAAGAAGGGTCCAACGCGCAATGCGCGCGCTGCTTACGGTCCCGTCTTTAATCCTCCCATCCAGAAGCATCTTAGTTGGTGTGTGATGTGTGAGGAGAGTGATGGGAGAGAGCCCTGTGAAGATCGCTGATCTTTTCACAGCCCAATGCGTGGCTAAAAGGTGCCTTTCGCAATTGGAGAAACTTCTCTCCACATCCGTTAACACCCTGGATGAATAGACAACCGGCCTCAGCTTGCCGTGACGCTCTTGGAGCAGTACGGCGCTTAAGCTGTCTCCGCTGGCAGCTACCTCCAGGAAAAACTCCTTCCCCCCATCTATGGCCCCTAAGGCTGGCGCGGTCTGCAGATCCCCTTTTAACTTCTCGAAGGCTGCTTGGCAGCCCTCGTCCCAAAACCACTCCACCCCCTTATGGAGGAGTCGGAGGAGCGGCGCTGCTGTGGCCGCATAATCTTCGATAAAATCCCTGCAGTAACCGGTCAGTCCCAAGAAGGACCTCACACCCCTTACGTTGTTGGGAATCGGTAATTCTTGCACCGACTCCCTCCTTGCTTTGTCTATGGCTCTTTCCCCAGCGCGTATGGTCAGTCCCAGGAATTTTACTTCCCGCTGACCGATACGTGCTTTCTTAGGGTTTATTTTAAAACCCTTTCTTGCTAACAGCTCCAATAACTCGTCCAGTAGTGGTCCATGCTCCTCCCTTGAGTCCGTAAATAGGAGCAAATCATCCACATACTGTACTATCTGATTGGGCTGACTAAACTCCTTTAAACTTCCTGCCATACACTGATGGAAAATACTGGGGCTATTGTGGAAACCCTGTGGCAGACAGTTCCATGTGTACTGTTGTCCTTTGAAAGTAAAGGCAAACTTGTACTGGTCCTCTCGCCGCAGCGGGATGGACCAAAAACCGTTCGAGATATCCAGCACCGTGAACGTGGTCGCGGACGCTGGGATGCTCCCTATTAGGTCAGCAACTGCTGCTACCGTGGGCGCGCAGGCGGGAATGTTACTGTTAAGGACTCTGTAGTCCACCGTGGCTCTCCACGAATTATCCGGCTTCCTAACCGGCCATAATGGGGAGTTCACGTGTGTGGCTATCGGCCTCAACACGCCCTGCTGCACCAAGGAGGACATTGCTGTCTCCATATCGGGTTCTGCTTCTTTGGGGAAGTTATACTGCTTTTGGGGTCGGGTCATGGGGTCCCCATCTACGCTGACCTCAAACCCGACCACTCTCCCACAATCGTGCTTGTGGGTTGCAAACGCGTGCATATTATCTGACACGTACGTTTGCATGTCCGTTGGGACATCTGCGACCATAAGCCTGAGGTCGTAGCCTCCGGATGGCTGTACGGTACACAGGACCCCTGTTTCTTCCTCCCCCGGAATCACTATTACCTCGCCTTTTTCACCCTTAGCCCCCCAGAGACAGTGATTTCTGAGGTCCACGAGGATCCCGTGTCCCGATAGGAGATCAGACCCGAGAATACCTCTTCCACCCCCCTCCTGCCATGCCATCAGTATACACTTCCACTTAAGGCGAAGTGTTCCTAAACGAATGGATAGCGGAAGGGAAAACGTGCCAGCCTGTTCTTTTCCTGTGAACCCCGCTAACGTGAATGGGACCTTGGTAGATAGCGGCGAGTCAAAAGGGTTATCTGTATGGATTATGGTGCAAGAAGCTCCCGTGTCCAACAAATAACTACCCCTCTGTTTCTCTACCTCCATCTCCACCAAAGGTCGCTTCCACGCATCATAGCTAAGCGGACACAGGTAGACGGGCTGCGCCGGTTCTAGTCATGGGGTACTATTAGACGGTCCTGCGGCACCTACGGGGCCGGTTGCGACCGCCACCTGTCCACGCGCATTCAAGATTAGATTGCGCATGGCTCCTAACACTACTTCGAGGTCGTCAGGAGGGGTGGGTGCCTTAGCTTCCTTAGCCGGGACAGGCGCCTGGGCTCGGACCGCGGGATTTTTATCCTTGGAATCCTTCCAAGGGTTCCTGCAATGCTTGCGCCAGTGCTCTGTCTTCCCACACCCGTAACAAGCATTACCTGCCTGTGGGGCGCGATTACCCTCCTGATGCCACTCTCTTTGATACGGGGCTGCGGGTCGTACCTCATGTACTCTTCCCTTAAGGGGACGTGTTGCCATACCCCTTATATTGCGATATCCTAACGTGAGTCGATTCAAGACCGACTCTTCCGTAATGTTGGGGTCATTGGGATCAAACCATGCTTTTGCCTGCTCTCTGACGGCTGGTAAACTGTTGGCTATTATGCACCTAAGCCAATGAGTTAAAGCGGTGCCTTCCACATCTTCGCGCTCGGGCGCACCTAGGCAGCTGCGCTCATATACTGGCCACATCCTGTCGGCAAAAACCTTCGGGGGTTCTCCCTCCATCTGCACTGTCTGTCCCACTCTAGCAAACGGACCTTCGTCGTTCGCCCCCAACACTTCCAGGACCTCATTCTTTAATTCCTCATAACTCTTGGTTCCCCTCTTGCTCTCGCCTGAGAGACACTGAAGGACCGAGCTGTCTAATGAGAACAGCAGCATTTTTGCTGTTTCCCCATCATCGCAGCCGTTAATGGCTGCGGCTTGCTCAACTTCTCTGAAATGTACGGAAGGGTCGTCTGACTCGGTCAGCTTCCGTACGTGATTTATCATAGCTCTTAGCTGATGTGAGCTGTGAGGCAACACCAGCTGTCCGAGGAGATCCCCCGGTTCTTCCCCACCGTTTCTGCTTGGGCCCCTTTTAATACCCGTTACTGGATACAACGGTCCCTTTCCTACTTCTTTTTCAATGGGCTCTTTCGTTTCTTCCATTGCTTCCTCCCTTACCCAGGTTTCCGAATAGCTGGGTGGCGCGGAGGGCGCAGTGGCTACTACTTCTTCTGCTTTGCTTGGTGGGGATTTCTTAAACTTCTCACTTACTAGCGGCTGGTGTGCTGACGGACTGATCAGGCACACCATGCCGTTCGCTTTGTTTACGGCCTTCTTGAGGTGCTCTATCTCCCTTTGGCAGGCGCTATGGTCGGCTCCCTCAAACTTATCCTCAAGGGCCAACTTATATGCCGCCCTAACCCCCGTTAAGCTCTCTTCTTGAGTTCTTATCTGGGCAGCTTGGCGGTTACATCTTTCCTTTAACCTGCTCTCATTCAACTTCGCCTCAGTGACCTGGCACTCGAGATAATCTATCCTTGTTTTAAGGTGACTGGAGACTTCCTGGCTTTCTTGGTGCAACTCATTTAAATTCTTAATGAGCACCTCCCCTCCAGAAACCTTCTCATCCATTTCTCCCTCTAAATGACTGATTCGAGCTACTAGCGCTGTAATGGTCTGGTTTGAAATCTGAACCTGCCTTTTGTAACACATAAGCCAGACTGCTTTCTCAAGTGTCTTTCTATGTTCTTTACTATCTGTCCACCTTTCGGCTGCCTCTAACGGGCTTTTATCCGCTAACAATTCACTTATCCATTTCTTAGTTAGATTAACCTTTCCAAACACATAATCTGCTATCTTTTCCTGCATAACATTTCGTACAGTCATTCCAAAGTCTAACACACTACCCTCTCGCTGCCAGTGTCCTGCCGCGGTCGCCATTTTCTGTAAGGGATTCTGACCCTGCGTGTCTCGCAGCCTGTGAGATTCACGCGGCTCTGTGCAGCCTGTATGTCAGTGCGGGTCTAGGCCTTGTTGCCTGTTCTGGTCTCCAGCCAGTCTGGGAACACTAGACACACCTGTGAGTGGTTCGAATCACTCGCCCTTACGGTTCTAGACACTGGACTTAGATGCGAGAGCAGTAATGGAGATGAAACTCATGTAGACTCGGTTGAATGGTACGAAATGGAAAATCTTTATTGCATGATATTTAAAATTATGAAATACATGTCATAAGCACAGATTAATGACAGTACAATCTTACAAGCAGTTATATAGTCGATCTTAGGGAAACGAGGAACGAACGGCACATAGTAAATAGGGGCACACATTACAAATATCCTTAATCCTTAAACCCTCCCCTATCAATATCTATCCTAAACTAGATTCGTAGGATTTCGAGACTCATGCTCACCACTCGTGATAACTCGGAGAAATTCCGAATAGCTGATCGGATGTTTTTCACCGCAGCACCCACGTGTCGGTCAGGAGATCTCCTGGTCCCACTTGTTTACTTGCTTCTGCTGCTCCGGCTAGCAGGCTGGAACGTCTACTGTGATGAAGACCTGTGTTGGTTGGTTTAACAGGTACTTTTCGAGCACAGTTGTCAATATCATCGATACGATATGTTCTTTGCAAGTTCGAAGAAGTCTTCCTGGCAAGGAAAACTTGGCTATTCGACCTACAGGCGCGGTCGGGATTTACTGACCGTGGCGATGGATATGGTCTTCCTCTCTTCTCATCTCATCTCATCTCATCTCATCTCATCTCGGGCCTTTGGTTCCGCTGCCAGTTACCAACATAGGTCTTCGTTACGCGACACGAGGTAGATCCGAACGGATCAGAAAGTTCAACAGTCCTTTTCAAAGAGGCAACAGGCAAGCAGGAGCCCAACTACGAGTACACAGGAGCAGCCACGAGGTTACGAATAAGAGCACAGGAGCAGCCACGATGATAAGAGAAAGATGGACGGTTTGGAGCCTGCAATTATAGTGCAAAATCTTCCGTTTCCCGCCCAACTATAATGTCCATTCTTTTGTTTAGGGTCTGGCGCTCAAATGTCTTGTATGGGTGATCTCCGTTCTTAATGGGTTTCGGGGCTACTCGTAAATGTCTGAGTACCTGTTAATATTTCTCCCATTGTTAAATCGGTCGGTGTTCTCCCTGGAGGGGTTGTGGGGCTTCCAAGTGTTTTGTATAACTACCTGCTAACGGCTCTCTCATCGTAGAGTCGTTGGGATTTTACATATTAATGTCTTTTGGATGGGCCCTTGATTACTCGGTACAATAGCTTTCATTTGTACCTGGGAGACCGATTTCAGTATTTATGTGTATACTGCAAACCCATAATGTCTCGTGTATTATCTTCACTGTGCTGAATCTTAATCGATCTTGCACAAATGTTTATTGGAACGCCATCTTGTCTGCCTGTTGAAAAGTCTAGAATGTTCTGTCACGAGGTGCGGCGGCCATTTTACAGGCTGCTTGTGTCCACTTTAAACCTGGCAGCATTCTGCTGAAATAAAAGCTGTTTGAACGAAACTCTGTGTTTTCTCCTTATTAATAAAATCGCGATATATTGCGAATTCTACACTCCCGCCCTCGCAACACTGGATGCCGGGGATGCAGAGATGCCTCTTGTATCAAGGATTACTAAGGGCACATGTATGGGAATGATGTTGCTACATGTCATTCCTGAATTTGTATGTGTCAAGCCATTTGTGGGCAGATGAAGTATGATCTTCCCACAAATGGGCTGTAAATTTAGATGGGCTGATAAAGGGGCACAGACAAAATGTATTCAGTTTTGTGACTGTATTTTGTGAGAATGCCACTGTCATAGTTGCGGAGGGTTTGAGAGCTTTGTGTGATATGTTGGGATGGAGCAATTGACAGGAATTATTAATGTGTCTGTGGTCATTTAAAAATGATCTTGTGGTACAACAGTTATCCAAGGTCATCATACGATCCATGTTAATTGCCTTCAATCTTTCTCTGCTGTCTGTAATTATCATTATTCAAGCTAACTTCTGGCGGGGGGAGCAGTTAAATGAGGGTGTCCTTGTGGGCCAGAGTGCTGCTCCGGGTCCCACAAGGTGCTCCCTTGTCATGGCCCCCGATCATGTCCAGAGTCTCCCACCCCCCACTTACTTGACTGCCGGGCACCGATCCCGTGGGTTTCTGGCTGCGGCCTCCTGCTGCCCAAATTCCCCACTGTGGCCCGGATTCCTGGACTCGGGCGGGAGTCAGAGATCATTTACGTAAATGAAGAACGACTGTTAATATTCACGGACTCCCTGGGTTCTCCTCCCTCATTGGAGCAAACGCACTCCATACACGCCCCCCCCCCCTTTAAAATCGGTGCCATTATTGCAGTGGTCAATCTGTGGAACAGGCTTCCTAGGAAGACAGTGGAAGCAGATTGTTTTAATGAATTCAAATGCAAATTAGATAGATTTCTTTCAGAAAATAATATTTGGGGATACAATACATAAGTAATTTGAGAACTAACATATGGTAAGTGCAGCATGCTTGGGAAGAACAGGTGACTTTGGCCCTATGGGCCTAGACATTTAATCGAGCCTGAACACGGGCGTGCAGGGGATGGGGTGCGTGCTGCATGCACCTGTTCACATGATCCCAGGGAGCATGTGAAATTCACACTGGGACCTCATTAAAATGATTCAGGCCTGCAGCCAGCACTGTTTGCGATATTCATTGGCTGACCACCTGTTTGGGACAGCAGCAAATCATGTGTCCTTGATGCCGCTTAAAGGCAACCAACATCTCTTAAAGGGGAGGTGCACTCAGGCTGCAGACACAGATGAAGAAAGTGGTCAAGACAGGGCACCTATGTTCTCTGAAGCTGCGTTGGCAGCCCTAATCCAGCTAGTGGACAGGAGGAGAGAGATCCTATTCCCTCCAGGAAAAATCTCCACTGCCAGTGGCAGGAGGTCACTGAGGAAGTCAATGCCAGAAGCTTAGCTCCCAGGACATAGCTGTAATACTAAAAAAAGTTCAATGACCTCACCAAAGTTGTCAAGGTAAGAATACTGCTCGCTTACTCTCCGCTCACAATACTCCCCTCCCCTGCTTTCCTTCGCTCTCCTTGTCCTTACCTTCACAGTATTAAGCAGTATGTGACTTGTATAACAGATCCTTTTTGCAACAAGGCAGCAAACAATGTACAATATAATTTTATTTCTGACTTTAAACTCCATTGTAAATCAGGTGTAGGTCATATTTACATTTAGCATTTATTAAACACAGATTCTGCCTTCCTTCTGATGGTATCACTTATACAAATAGTCATCAATTATTCATGTCACATTCTTCTGTGTAATGGCGCATAACAAGTAATCACAGCACATTTTCCCCATATGCCTGTCTCATTGCTATCTCCACAATTTTTTTACTGCACTGTAGGAGAAAAAAGACATGCTAAACCATCCTTCAGGGAGGGCATTACTAAACCTGCTGTCCTTTTAGTGTTCACACTGTACATACAAAAGAGGACGTGTAGGATTGCCCTCTATGAATTCAAAACATAAGCAGTGTAAGGAATAGATAGCAATTATATATACTATATATGCAGACTAGACAGTTTGTTACACCTAACTATATATATGGCCAGCATTTCTGGACTGTTAATTGTATAAAAGAAAGGAAATCTCTTGTGCAGTCAACCCCAACTCACAATTGCTGATAAAATGCTAATTGCTCACTTACCTGCTTAATCTGTATCTGGTTCCAAACTGTTTTGGCAATTTTAAAAAGTCTTACAATTGCTTTTGGAATCTTGGAGCAGTGTAACACTCCCTGACGCACACACAAGTGAGAAAGATTAGAGTTTATGTTAAAGGAAAGTTAATTTTCCATCACATTTACATTTCAAAGAATAGTCTAGGGCACTGATTTGAAAATCAAACCGAGTCTCTCACCTACAACCACCTGCCAGCCAAGTTTCTCAAAATATTTTCTGTCTTTTATGTCTACTTGAAATAATTTTCCATAACTTTATGCATATCCACTTTTACGTATTTAAAAAATTAATTCTCGGAATATGGGCGTTGCTGGCAGGACCAGTATTTATTGTCCGTCCCCAGTTGCCCTTGAGAAGGTGGTGGTGAGCCCTCCTCCTGAACCGCAGTCCGTGTGGTGAAGGTACTCCCACAGCACTACCAATTCCCAGAGTTCCAGGATTTTGACCCAGCAACGATGAAGGAACAGCGATGCATGTCCAAGTCAGGATTGTGTGTGACTTCACCTTGTCTAAAGGGAGGCAGGAGTATGGTCACGTGCAACTGATCAGTTTGATTCAATAATTCTCTTCTTGTCAGCAACACTGCTTTCGGATGAGATGTTAAACCGAGGCCCCATCTGCCATCTCAGGTGGATATAAATGATCCCATGACACAATTCGAAGAGCAGGGGAGTTCACTCCAGTGTCCTGGCCAACATTTATCCCTCAACCAGCACTAATGAAAAAAAGCAGATTATCTGGTCATTTATCACATTGCTGTTTGTGGAACCTTGCTGTGTGCAATTTGGCTGCCGCATTTCCTACATTACAACAATGACTACACTTCAAAAGTACTTCATTGGCTGTGAAGCGCTTTGGGATGGCCTAACATTGTGACAGGCGCTATATAGACTGCCTGCTGTGATAGTGGAGTCGAACACTTTTGGAACTTTCAAGCGGTTATTGGATAAGCACATGGAGCACACCAGAGTGATAGGGAGTGTGATAGCTTGATCTTGGTCTCGGACAATGCTCGGCACAACATCGAGGGCCGAAGGGCCTGTACTGTGCTGTACTGTTCTATGTTTCTATGTTTCTAAGTCTTTCTTTCTCACAATCAATGGCAATATCTCGATGTGCTTTTCATAATTTAGGGCTTTATTATGAGAAAGAAACACTCTTTTCAATTATGTAATTGCATAAAGGAGATCTGAATGGATATAAATTATCTCTAGAGTGTGTAAGGGATTCTGACCCTGCGTGTCTCGCGGCCTGTGAGGTTCACGCGGCTCTGTGCAGCCTGTATGTCAGTGCGGGTCTAGGCCTTGTTGCCTGTTCTGGTCTCCAGCCAGTCTGGGAACACTAGACACACCTGTGAGTGGTTCGAATCACTCTCCCTTACGGTTCTAGACACTGGACTTAGATGCGAGAGCAGTAATGGAGATAAAACTCATGTAGACTTGGTTTGAATGGTACGAAATGGAAAATCTTTATTGCATGATACTTAAGATTATGAAATACATGTCATAAGCACAGATTAATGACAGTACAATCTTACAAACAGTTATATAGTCGATCTTAGGGAAACGAGGAACGAACGGCACAAAGTAAATAGGGGCACACATTACAAATATCCTTAATCCTTAAACCCTCCCCTATCAATATCTATCCTAAACTAGATTCGTAGGATCTCGAGACTCATGCTCACCACTCGTGATAACTCGGAGAAATTCCGAATAGCTGATCGGATGTTTTTCACCGCAGCACCCACGTGTCGGTCAGGAGATCTCCTGGTCCCACTTGTTTACTTGCTTCTGCTGCTCCGGCTAGCAGGCTGGACCGTCTGCTGTGATGAAGACCTGTGTTGGTTGGTTTAACAGGTACTCTTGGAGCACAGTTGTCAATATCGTCGATACAATATGTTTCGTTGCAAGTTCAAGAGAAGTCTTCCTGGCGAGGAAAACTTGGCTAATCGACCTACAGGCGCGGTCGGGATTTACTGACCGTGGCGATGGATATGGTCTTCCTCTCTTCTCATCTCATCTCATCTCATCTCATCTCATCTCGGGCCTTCGGTTCCGCTGCCAGTTACCAACATAGGTCTTCGTTACGCGACACGAGGTAGATCCGAACGGATCAGAAAATGCAGAAGAGGCAACAGGCAAGCAGAAGCCCAACTACGAGTACACAGGAGCAGCCACGAGGTTACGAATCGACCGGATAAAAGCACAGGAGCAAGAGAGCAAGAGCAAGAGAGCGAATGGACGGTTTGGAGCCTGCAATTATAGTGCAAAATCTTCCGTTTCCCGCCCAACTATAATGTCCATTCTTTTGTTTAGGGTTTGGCGCCCAAATGTCTTGTATGGGTGATCTCCGTTCTTAATGGGTTTCGGGGCTACTCGTAAATGTCTGAGTACCTGTTAATATTTCTCCCATTGTTAAATCGGTCGGTGTTCTCCCTGGAGGGGTTTGGGGCTTCCAAGTGTCCTGTATAACTACCTGCTAACGGCTCTCTCATCGTAGAGTCGTTGGGATTTTACATATTAATGTCTTTTGGATGGGCCCTTGATTACTCGGTACAATGGCTTTCCTTTGTACCTGGGAGACCGATTTCAGTATCTATGTGTATACTGCAAACCCATAATGTCTCGTGTATTATCTTCACTGTGCTGAATCTTAATCGATCTTGCACAAATGTTTATTGGAACGCCATCTTGTCTGCCTGTTGAAAAGTCTAGAATGTTCTGTCACGAGGTGCGGCGGCCATTTTACAGGCTGCTTGTGTCCACTTTAAACCTGCCAGCATTCTGCTGAAATAAAAGCTGTTTGAACGAAACTTTGTGTTTTCTCCTTATTATTGAAATCGCGATATATTGCGAATTCTACAGTCCCTCCTGTTGATGCGAATAACTCCGCTTATCGTATCAAAAATCATAGTGGTGAGCAATGTTATCTCGATTTCTCTCCGAATCCAGTAAATTAATCCCATAATTTTAACTTAGCTAGGGTCTCTGTGTCGTCCTTATTTCCCAAGAAAATTACATTTTATATCACCGTAGGCATTATTTGCCCTTAAACTTACACCACTTGTTTTCCTTCCCGGCGTAACCAGGCCGATGCCTCTCGTATCACCTGTATATTCATCTTTTATTCAGGGAAAGGAAAAACAAAACCCAAAACCAAACAATCATTTTTAACTATAACACCATCACCAAAATAAATCAACACCAACTCTTAAAACATGTCGAGTTCCCAACGTATTTACAATCTCTGAAAATCTTATATGAGTACAAACTTCCGCGGCGCACGCGGCGAGCGGGAGTGACGCCATTTTCCGATTACACGGTGCTTTCATCGTGCACGCGCACGTAACGTTCTCGCCACTCTCCCGTGTTTTCATGCTTGGTGAGGCGTTTGTCTCTTTTACAATGTACGACCAATAGGTACACTACAATAAACACTTGGCATACGACTAAAATGTGGGAGGCTATTCTGATCCATGAAGGCACTTCAATATTAGTGAACAGATTCCACCACGGTGGAACTACTATATCCAGAATGTCTGTTCCTATTTCGACAGTTTTCTGCTCTAATGTGTAAAAGTGTTTCTGTGACACCGCGACGGCTTTTAAAAGCTTGGTGAGGTGTTCAGGGAGAGGGGGAATGAGGTATCCAAAATGCGCGACGAATCGCTGCAAGTCGGTGAAATTCTCTTTTACTGTGAGATGAACAGTGGATGGTTCAGGGATTGGGATAATTCGCTGTTGTGCTACTTGAACTTCCGCCCTGGGTTTAAAACAGAAACTGCTGTCACTCACCGGACACCGGCTACGGTTTCCATGCTGGTAGTGTTGCGCTGCAGTGGTAACACAATATGTTCCACCCCCGATGTATGCTACCTGCGGAGGCACATGATCTTGTGCCATTGCCTCCATGGTGCAATTCATGGACTTGGCGCCAGCCGTTCTGAACCCGCACTGTGGTGTTAAAAAGGCATTCAAGTGCTGGGGGCACAGTATTATGTGTGCTCCCCTGCCACGACAACCAGAGAGATCTGTACCTGTCATCGTTTGCTCCCAGCGGATGACGTAAGGTGGAACCGCTGCATAACGAATGTGGGCTCCCCCCTGAATGACACCGATGTTCTCTACCCGATATACCGGGGCGGGCTTTGCTGTGTCGCCCAAAACCGGCATACGTAAAACTATACCCATAATGGTATGGTTTGATCGTCCGCAGTCCACGGGGACTGGGTAAGCTTCTGAAGCTAGCCTGAGCTGGCATGGACTTAATGCGTTCTGAAAAGGGTGGAGCGCCCGCAGGTGTTTGTTACTTATCCAGGACGGAACCAAACCTTGTTTTAAATCCTCCAAATTACTGCGGCCCTCGCCCAGTAACCACGCCCCGTAAAGCACGCACACCTCGTTCTGCGCAGCTTGATCGGATGCATTCCGATCTTCCCTAATCAGGGCATTTACCGTCTTTGCATGTTTCTCCAACTCTGCTATAATTTCCTTTAAATGGAGGGTCATGGCTTGGTCCTCGTGTAGACCCGACCCTACCACTTTATTCTCATCTGTTAGAATGTCCTTTAATTGTGTCTTTAAACCATTAATCTGGGTCTGCAGCTCCACACTGTCTAGAGCGTTGACCACAGATGTACCTGTGTTAAAAGCGGTGAACGCATCGTTCACCAAACCCCTTCTTTGCCTCCCTACTTGATCCAAAACTTCCTGTGGTGCGGTGTACAAACTTGTTTTATCAATTTCCGCGAAATCGAATTCGTAAAATTGTCTGAACATCTTGGTCAACAGGACCTGGTACAACTGTTCCGTCTTTTTGGGGCACCACTCTGGTAACCGTACCTCAGTGAGATTTAAAATCACCGAGGCCACCGCGTAATGTACCCCCTGAAATAGTATCTGGTCTGTGGGGACCAGTACCAAACCATTCCCGGGTCCCTTACTAGCTTTAGGGCACCCTTCTTCCTCAGCTAGAACCACCGGAATCGTGGGCGGGGCTTTGCGTGGGCGCGTAATGAGCTCAGTGGCATTTACTGGGATCGGGGAGAATGGGGCTCCGCACCCCCTGGTGCTCGCATCCCACCTCATCCCCTGTCCGTTATCCTGCCATTGATTAATAAAAAATATGGAGATGCCTTTGGGGCAAACGTACTTTGACCCCCACATACATACATAAATTCCCTCATCCGGTTCCCACCATTTGTCCCAACAGACTTTCACTTGTCCGTCTGTCCCCGTAATTGTCCGATGGGTATTATTACCCAGTCGTTCCCACTCGACCGAGAGTTCCTCATAGTGTTGCTCAGCTTTCGCAGCCACCACCATCGGCTCAATGGGACCTTCCCACTACAAGTCAAACAAATCCGTTTGCCGACGGTGACGCTGATCCTGGGTGCGATGATCCTTACTTTGGGGCACAGTAAAGAAGTCTCTTTGTAGGCAAACCCCGACGTGCTGGAATACTCCGTTGAGTTCGTTCCCAGCCATCCTGGCCACCTTCCCTTGTGGAAATAGGTGCTGGTCTCCTCTGCCTCCCGTCTTCCGGTCCCATCCACCGCGATGGGGGCCGTGTCCCCGGAACATCCAAACACCACGACATCCTTGGTGCGGCCTCGATAGGCCAATCCACATCCGATTGCCACGAGCAATACTAGAATTCGTTCCATCCTTCCTTGGTTCCTGTGATCAGATAGAATGAGGTAGCCAGCCTCGCAAGAGTCTCTGGCTTTTGTGAAGGGTGAGCGGGTCCCCTGACCTCGCCTCACGTAAACTTCAACGTTCGCTGAATAAACTTCAACTAAACCTATCTTTAAAACTCCCATCATTTTATCGTTTTCTGTTAGAAACACTACAAACTTAACCTTATTAAAACTATAAACTTAACCTTGAACTATAAACTTAAAACTTAAAACTATAACTTAAAACTTAAAACTTATAACTTTACAGTGCCGCCCGTTCTCAGGGCGGCCCCTTTAAATTCTGAGAAGGCTGCTGCGAGCTCTTCCCGACGGTGGGAGGGCACTGACCCTTCCCTCTGATCTGCCGCAGCCTGTTACTGCTGCGATGTGGCCGGTCTGTACCTGGGTTATCTTAACCTGAAATTTTCGCCTTGGGGCAGTCTGGGGACATGACCACATCCTCCTGGGCTGGGGTTCTCTGCTTGACCTACGGGGAGTTGCTATGGGCGGGGGTTCCGTGACGGACGGACCGGGTTCCGAGACCTCCATCGGGATGACCTGGGGTTCCATCACAGTCGCTGGCTCCGCCTCCGCTGACTCCGCCTCCCTAACCTCGGGGCTGGCAGTTCGTGGCTCCGCCCTGCTCGGCCCAGCAGGCGGCCCTTCACTCGTGATCTCTGCCTCCCCTGAGGACTGGACGTTCAAAGCGGGCGGCCACATCTCTGGGAGCCACACCGGTACTCTCTGTGCTCCCATAGCGGCTGGCCCTGCCTCCTCTAGCTCCTCCCTCCTGTCTTCGGGACCTGCAGCTCTGTGTGTCCACCCTGTGTGGATCTCTACCTACAGCCCCCATTCCCCTCCAGACCGTTCCTCAGGAACCACCCGTCATCATCACTATGCTCATCTGCACTATCCTCATCTGACCAGGGTACCCTGAATTCTTCCTCATCTAACCCCCAATTCCAGAAAAACGCTGCATGATCGTCCGGGATGTCCCTTCCCCTGATGCAAGCTGCTATGCCTGCCTGTGTGCCTTGTGGTCCTACCTGGGGCTGTGCTTTCCCATTGGCGGGATTTACCCCTGTAGTTTTCCCTTGCGCACCTGGCTTGTACAGTTTGCACTGGTTTGCATCCTCATACTCCCGGCTTTTGGCTACCCTGTAGGCTGCTTTTATCTCACTAAGCTGCGCTTCTAGCCTGAGCACGTCTAACTTTCCCATTGCTCGGGCGTTCTCCTCCCGCAGGGCCTGCTCTCTAAGCTGCCCTTCCAGCCCATCTATTTTCCCTATTAAGCGGGCGT
The DNA here is from genome assembly GCA_030390025.1 of Squalus acanthias. NCBI lineage: Eukaryota > Metazoa > Chordata > Chondrichthyes > Squaliformes > Squalidae > Squalus > Squalus acanthias. The sequence continues at coordinate 47,772,097 of CM059433.1, read as the reverse complement.
TCTCCTCCCGCAAGGCCTGCTCTTTTAACCTGGCCTCCTCACCGCAGACCCCCTCCTGTGCGTGTCTTTTAAAAGGACACAGGTAGGCAGGCTGCGTGGGCTCTAGTCATTGGGTACTATTAGACGGTCCTGCGGCACCTACGGGGCCGGTTGCGACCGCCACCTGTCCACGCGCATTCAAGACCAGCTTGCGCATGGCTCCTAACACTGCTTCGAGGTCGTCGGGAGGGGTGGGTGCCTTGGCTTCCTTAGCCGGGACAGGCGCCTGGGCTCGGACCGCGGGATTTTTATCCTTGGAATCCTTCCAAGGGTTCCTGCAATGCTTGCGCCAGTGCCCTGTCTTCCCACACCCGTAACAAGCATTACTTGCCTGTGGGGCGCGATTACCCTCCTGATGCCACTCTCTTTGATACGGGGCTGCGGGTCGTACCTCATGTACTCTTCCCTTAAGGGGACGTGTTGCCATACCCCTTATATTGCGATAACCTAACGTGAGTCGATTCAAGACCGACTCTTCCGTAATGTTGGGGTCATTGGGATCAAACCATGCTTTTGCCTGCTCTCTAACGGCTGGTAAACTGTTGGCTATTATGCACCTAAGCCAATGAGTTAAAGCTAAACCTTCCACATCTTCGCGCTCGGGCGCACCTAGACAGCTGCGCTCATATACTGGCCACAGCCTGTCGGCAAAAACCTTCGGGGGTTCTCCCTCCATCTGCACTGTCTGTCCCACTCTAGCAAACGGACCTTCGTCGTTCGCCCCCAACACTTCCAGGACCTCATTCTTTAATTCCTCATAACTCTTGGTTCCCCTCTTGCTCTCGCCTGAGAGACACTGAAGGACCGAGCTGTCTAATGAGAACAGCAGCATTTTTGCTGTCTCCCCATCATCGCAGCCGTTAATGGCTGCGGCTTGCTCAACTTCTCTGAAATGTACGGAAGGGTCGTCTGCCTCGGTCAGCTTCCGTACGTGATTTATCATAGCTCTCAGCTGATGTGAACTGTGAGGCAACACCAGCTGTCCGAGGAGATCCCCCGGTTCTTCCCCACCGTTTCTGCTTGGGCCCCTTTTAATACCCGTTACTGGATACAACGATCCCTTTTCTACTTCCTTTTCAATGGGCTCTTTTGTTTCTTCCATTGCTTCCTCCCTAACCCAGGTTTCTGAATAGCTGGGTGGCGCGGAGGGCGCAGTGGCTACTACTTCTTCTGCTTTACTTGGTGGGGATTTTCTAAATCTCTCATTTACTAGCGGCTGGTGCGCCGACGGATTGATAAGGCACACCATGCCGTTCGCATTGTTCACGGCCTTTTTGAGGTGCTCTATCTCCCTTTGGCAGGCGCTATGATCGGCTCCCTGAAACTTATCCTCAAGGGCCAACTTATATGCCGCCCTAACCCCCATCAAGCTTCTTCTTGAGTTCTTATCTGGGCAGCTTGGCGGTTACATCTTTCCTTTAACCTGCTCTCATTCAATTTTGCCTCAGTGACCTGGCACTCGAGATAATCTATCCTTGTTTTAAGGTGACTGGAGACTTCCTGGCTTTCTTGGTGTAACTCATTTAAATTCTTAATGAGCACCTCCCCTCCAGAAACCTTCTCCTCCATTTCTCCCTCTAAATGACTGATTCGAGCTACTAGCGCTGTAATGGTCTGGTTTGAAATCTGAACCTGCCTTTTGTAACACATAAGCCAGACTGCTTTCTCAAGTGTCTTTCTATGTTCTTTACTATCTGTCCACCTTTCAGCTGCCTCTAGTGGGCTCTTATCCGCTAACAATTCACTTATCCATTTCTTAGTTAGATTAACCTTTCCAAACACATAATCCGCTATCTTTTCCTGCATAACATTTCGTACAGTCATTCCAAAATCTAACACACTACCCTCTCGCTGCCAGTGTCCTGCCGCGGTCGCCATTTTCTGTAAGGGATTCTGACCCTGCGTGTCTCGCGGCCTGTGAGGTTCACGCGGCTCTGTGCAGCCTGTATGTCAGTGCGGGTCTAGGCCTTGTTGCCTGTTCTGGTCTCCAGCCAGTCTGGGAACACTAGACACACCTGTGAGTGGTTCGAATCACTCTCCCTTACGGTTCTAGACACTGGACTTAGATGCGAGAGCAGTAATGGAGATAAAACTCATGTAGACTTGGTTTGAATGGTACGAAATGGAAAATCTTTATTGCATGATACTTAAGATTATGAAATACATGTCATAAGCACAGATTAATGACAGTACAATCTTACAAACAGTTATATAGTCGATCTTAGGGAAACGAGGAACGAACGGCACAAAATAAATAGGGGCACACATTACAAATATCCTTAATCCTTAAACCCTCCCCTATCAATATCTATCCTAAACTAGATTCGTAGGATCTCGAGACTCATGCTCACCACTCGTGATAACTCGGAGAAATTCCGAATAGCTGATCGGATGTTTTTCACCGCAGCACCCACGTGTCGGTCAGGAGATCTCCTGGTCCCACTTGTTTACTTGCTTCTGCTGCTCCGGCTAGCAGGCTGGACCGTCTGCTGTGATGAAGACCTGTGTTGGTTGGTTTAACAGGTACTCTTGGAGCACAGTTGTCAATATCGTCGATACAATATGTTTCGTTGCAAGTTCAAGAGAAGTCTTCCTGGCGAGGAAAACTTGGCTAATCGACCTACAGGCGCGGTCGGGATTTACTGACCGTGGCGATGGATATGGTCTTCCTCTCTTCTCATCTCATCTCATCTCATCTCATCTCATCTCGGGCCTTCGGTTCCGCTGCCAGTTACCAACATAGGTCTTCGTTACGCGACACGAGGTAGATCCGAACGGATCAGAAAATGCAACAGTCTTTTCAGAAGAGGCAACAGGCAAGCAGAAGCCCAACTACGAGTACACAGGAGCAGCCACGAGGTTACGAATCGACCGGATAAAAGCACAGGAGCAAGAGAGCAAGAGCAAGAGAGCGAATGGACGGTTTGGAGCCTGCAATTATAGTGCAAAATCTTCCGTTTCCCGCCCAACTATAATGTCCATTCTTTTGTTTAGGGTTTGGCGCCCAAATGTCTTGTATGGGTGATCTCCGTTCTTAATGGGTTTCGGGGCTACTCGTAAATGTCTGAGTACCTGTTAATATTTCTCCCATTGTTAAATCGGTCGGTGTTCTCCCTGGAGGGGTTTGGGGCTTCCAAGTGTCCTGTATAACTACCTGCTAACGGCTCTCTCATCGTAGAGTCGTTGGGATTTTACATATTAATGTCTTTTGGATGGGCCCTTGATTACTCGGTACAATGGCTTTCCTTTGTACCTGGGAGACCGATTTCAGTATCTATGTGTATACTGCAAACCCATAATGTCTCGTGTATTATCTTCACTGTGCTGAATCTTAATCGATCTTGCACAAATGTTTATTGGAACGCCATCTTGTCTGCCTGTTGAAAAGTCTAGAATGTTCTGTCACGAGGTGCGGCGGCCATTTTACAGGCTGCTTGTGTCCACTTTAAACCTGCCAGCATTCTGCTGAAATAAAAGCTGTTTGAACGAAACTGTGTGTTTTCTCCTTATTATTGAAATCGCGATATATTGCGAATTCTACAAGTGTTATCTTAATTTTTTTAGAGATGTAACTTGAATATTTCCCTTTTATTCTCTTCTATTTCTTGTTTTCCATTTTTCCCTTCTATATTCCCATAGCCTTGATCTAAGGACTCACTTAGCTTAATTGAAGACTGGAGAATGTAGATGGTGTCAGTGAGTAGAATCATAGAATCATAGAATGGTTACAGCACGGAAGAAGGCCATTCGGCCCGTCGAGCCTGTGCCGACTCTCAGCTAGTACCACTCCCCTGCCCTTTCCCTGTAGCCCTGCAAATCTTTTTCCTTCAGATACTTATCCAACTTCCTTTTGAAACATAAGATTGAGTCTGCCTCCACCATCCTTTCAGGCAGTGCATTCCAGATCTTAACCACTCGCTGCGTAAAAAAGTTTTTTCTTACGTCGTCTTTGGTTCTTTTGCCAATCACCTGAAATCTGTGTCCTCTGGTTCGCGACCCTTCTGCCAATGGGACAGTTTCTCTCTATCTACCATGTCCAGACCCCTTCATGATTTTGAACACCTCTATCAAATCTCCTCTCAATCTTCTCTGCTCCAAGGAGAACAGCCCCAGCTTCTCCAGTCTATCAACATAACTGAAGTCCCTCATTCCTGGAATCAATCTCGTAAATCTTTTCTGCACCCTCTCTAAGGCCTTCACACCCTTCCTAAAGTGTGGTGCCCAGAATTGGACACAGTACTCCAGTTGGGGCCAAACCGATGTTTTATACACGTTCATCATAATTTCCACATGTTTGTACTCTCTACCTCTATTTATGAAGCCCAGGATCCCGTAAGCCTTTTTAACTGCTTTCTCAACCTGCCCTGCCACCTTCAACGATTTGTGCACACATACCCCCAGGTCTCTCTGTTCGTGCACCCCCTTTAGGATTGTACCATTTAGTTTATATGTCCTCTCCTCATTCTTTCAAGCAAAATGTATCACTTCACAACTTGTTATCCAGTAACATTTACCAAATCCCCCTGCTGGCACTGATATTGGTATATGGCTTGAGTTGCCTCTTCAATTTGTCTAATTTTATTCTTGACGTCACTCAGCTTTTTTCTCGCATAATTCCCATATGCCTTCTTCAGTGTTGTCCCTTCACTTTTCAGTAGCATGAATCATGCTGTTCTTTAGCAAGACACTTCCCCTTGAGGTATTAGCATGGCATTAATAATGTTCTCAGCTGGGGTGGATATGTTACATGGAATGTAAGGATGAAGTACATGGTGAGCTTCATGTCAGGATCCTGAATTGTATTAGACGTCAGACTCTAATTTAACTTTGTAGGTCTGGATTTTGATATTTGTAAAGCCAAAATAAAACATGATTTATGCTGTAATAAAAACAGAAAATGCTGGAAATACTCAGCAGGTCAGGCAGCCTCTGTGGAAAAAGAAACAGAGTTTTAGGTCGATGACCTTTTGTCAGAACTGAAAAAAGTTAGAGATGTAACAGGTTTAAGCAAGTACAGAGGCAGGGGAAGGGGGGAGGGGAGGAAAGAACAAAAGGGAAGGTCTGTGATGGGTGGAAGGCAAGAGAGATTTAAAGACAAAAGGGATGATGGTGCAAGGCAAAAGGAGATGGTAATGGGACAAGTTAAGGAACAAAAGATGGATCTAGAAGTGGTGTAAATGGGAATAGCAGAATCATCAACAGCTGCCATCCGAAAAAATGAGGGCAGAGGTTATACTCTGAAATTGTTGAACTCATTGTTGATTTCGGAAGGCTGTAAAGTGCCTAATCGAAAGATGAGGTGCTGTTCCTCGAGCTTACTTTGAGCTTTATTGGAACAGTATAGGAGTCCGAAGGCAAAGAGGTCAGAGTGGGAGTGGAGCAGAGAATTAAAGTGACAGGTGACCAAAAGCTCGGGGTCACACTTGCGGACTGAACGGAGGTGTTCTGCAAAACAATCACCCAATCTGCATTTGGTCTCCCCAACGTAGAGGAGACCACATCATGAGCAGCGAATACAGTATACTAAATTGAAAGAAGTACAAGTAAATCGCTGTTTCACCTAGGAGGAGTGTTTGGGGCCCTGGACAGTGGGAAGGGAGAAGGTAAAAGGGCAGGTGTTGCATCTCCTGCGCTTGCACGGGAAGGTGCCGTGGGAAGGGGAAGGAGCTTTTGGGGGTGATTGAGGAGTGGACCAGGGTGTCGCGGAGGGAGTGGTCCCTTCGGCATGCTGAAAGGGGAGGTGGGATCACTCTGGAGGTGGCGGAAAAGGCGGAGGATGATCCGTTGAATGTGGAGGCTGCTGGGGTAGAAGATGAGGACAAGGGGAACTCTATCGTGGTTCTGGGAGGGAGGGGAATGGGTGAGGGCAGAAGTGCAGGAAATGGAACGGTCACGGTCAAGGGCCATGTCAATCATGTTGGAGGGGAATCCTTGGTTGAGGAAAAAGGAAGAAATATCGGAGGCACTGGTATGGAAGATGGCATCGTCAGAACAGATGCAACAGAGATGGAGAAACTGGGAGAATGGAATAGAGTCCTTACAGGAAGCGGGGTGGGAGGAAGTGTAGTCCAGGTAGTCCAGGTAGCTGTGGGAGTCATTGGGCTTATAGTGAATATTGGTCGATAGGTCTCCCAGAAATGGATACAGACAAGTCAAGGAAGGGAAGGGAAGAGTGTGAAGGCGAGGGAAGGGTGGAAATTGGAAGCAAGTTAATTACATTTTCCAGTTCAGGGTGAGAGCAGGAAATGGCTCTGATACAGTCATTGATGTACCTGAAAAGAGGTGATGGAGTGGAGCTGAGTAGGACTGGAACAAAGAATGTTCAACATATCCTATGAAAAAGCAGCCATAGCTGGGACCCATGAAGGTTCGCATAGCAACACCTTTTATTTGGAGGAAGTGAGTAGAGTCAAAAGAGAAATTGTTCAATGTGAGAACAAGTTCAGCCAGACGAAGGAGGGTGGTGGTGGATGGGGACTGGTTGGGCCTCTGTTCAAGGAAGAAGTGGAGCGCCCTCAGGCTGTCCTGGTGGGGGATGGAGGTGTGTAGGGATTGGACGTCCATAGTGAAAAGGAGATGGTTAGGGCCAGGAAACTGAAAACCGTTAAAGTGGCAGATGGCACAGAAGAGTTGCGAATGTAGGTGGGAAAAGGCTGGACAAGGGGAGAAAAATAGAGTCGAGATAGGAAGAAATCAGTTCCATGGGGCAAGAGCAGGCTGAAACGATGGGTCTACCAGAGCAGTCCTGTTTGTGGATCTTGGGAAGGAGGTAGAAGTGGGCAGTGCTGGGTTAGGGGACTATGAGATTGGAAGCTGTGGAGGGAAGATCTCCAGAGGAGATGAGGTCGGTGACAGTCTTGGAAACAATGGCTTGATGTTCAGTAGTGGGGTCATGGTTCAGATTGGGTCATAATTTATGCTGTCATTCTTCAGTTGAGATAGATGCAGCTGGGAGACCAATGACTATTACAAGATTACTAAGTACCTAACACCATTTCCATTCAACTACCAAAATTATAGACACACCACTAAGAACTGGAACATCCAGGAAATGGTGACCATAATGTCATTACATTCATTATTATCTGGAAATCAGCACCAGTGAAGATTGGGACAAAAATATCTGAGGGTAAGTTACTGCCAATCAGAATCAATCATTATTTCCCCACAGAGAAAGAGAGAATGCAAACCATGGGAACGCAATGCACAGACCACCTCAGAGATCCACATCACCTTATAGGGAAGATGAAAAGCACATTTTCAAAGAAAGATAAAGTGAGAACTTGAATTTATATAGCGCCTTTCACGATCTCAGAATATCCCAATGCACTTTAGACAATAAAGTACTTTTTTTTTTAACTACCCTTGGTAAGACCACACTTGGAGCACTGTGAACAGTTCTGGTCTCCATATTATAAAAAGGATATAGAGGCAGTGCAGAAAGTGCAAAAAAGATTTACTAGGATGATACCAGAACTGCGAGGTTATACTGGGCTCTTTTCGCTAGAAAAGAGAAGATAGAGGGATGACCTGATAGTCTTAAGATTATAAAAGGGTTTGATAGGGTAGACGTAGAGGTGTTTCCGCTTGCAGGGAGACCAGAACTAGGGGCCATAAACATAAGATAGTCTCTAAGAAACCCAATAGAGAATTCAGGAGAAACTTCTTTACGTAGAGAGTGGTTAGAATGTGGAACTTGCTACCACAAGGAGTAGTTGAGGTGAATAGCATAGATGCATTTAAGGGGAAGGATATGTTGATGGGGTTAGATAAAGAAATGTGGGAGGAGGCTCGTGTGGAGCATAAACACCGGCATGGACCTGTTGGGCCAAATGGCCTGTTTCTGTGCTGTAAATACTAAACAACTATGTAACTGTTGTAATGTAGGAAACACAGCAGCCAATCTGCATTCAGCAAGGTCATACAACATGGCCTTTGTGCAAGGAGGAAGAATTCTGGCAAGCTCTGCTCCCAGTGAAGTGTTGCTCTCGATGGGAATGCATATCAGAGAATCGGGCACAGAAGTCATCGTACCCAATCCATAGAGTACCAATTTTACAGGAAATTACCATAGCAAATCATTAATAATGGATATGTGGCAGTGAGCATCACTTCTGCAGAAAAGTGGAAGTGGCATGAATCAGGTTCACTGGCCTCCGTACCAGATCCTCACATCTGCACTTCCATTGCATGAAACTTGACACCAGGACAACAGCCTCCCAAAATTCACAATTTTACATTTTAAAAAGACAAATTTCAAAGGGATAAAGAAAGAGCTAAGAGAAGTTAAGTGTGAATTAGTGCTGAAAAATATTACAGCTGGTGAGAAATGCAATGGAACATAATAACGCCAAGCATGCTTGATGAATATAAATCCAAGAAAAATAAATGTAACTGAAATAAGCATTATCCAAATGGATGAATACATCAATTCAAATTAGAATAAAATAGAAAACAAACTGTTGAAAACTACAGGGAAAATGGAGGAAGAGAACTCTTGGAGCAATATAGGAATTTGCTGAAACAGATATTAGGTTTAAAGTCCCTCACTCCATTTTAACTTGCCCCCTGCTGGTTGCTGCCAGCGCAAAGAGAGTCCTGGAGATAAGCATAGCTAAAGATGTTCAGCATCTATCTATTAATATATTAAACATTTTGCTTCACATTTACTCCCTGTGTCACAAATTTGTCATGCCACCATTTGCTGGGCGAGTTTATCACGTGGAAAGTCAGGTGCTGGAGCAGACCAATTTTACAAAAGGGTCCTACAATCAGCGTAGGACCCTTATTCTAATATTATAATAAGCTTTTTGAATACTTCCAGCGCAACCACTGGACGCCTATGGGGGGTAGCCGGTCCAATGTGGTGGGTCGCGTACTTCTGGTACGGGAGAGGTGTGTATGCCCCCACCCCCCCCCCCCCACCATATTGGACCCTTAGGTGCCTAAAAAATGGGCATGGCGCGATCCATTTCCTAGGTCTCAGAACAGAGAGTAGGATAAACTTTTTTTTTTACATGGAGGGCTGTGAAGCTGTGGAATGCACTACCAGACTTAATGATTGAAGCAGCGACCAAGGCCTAGAATTTCCTGGGAGCTGCTCCCACTCCGCTGTCATAACTTTGCCAGAAGTGCAGAAACCCCACACTTACGGTAAAGTTATGATGGCAGAGCAGAGGCAGCTCTGAGCAAATTCCAGGCCCACATCAACTTTTAGGACTAGTTCAGGTAAGGGGTTGAAGGAAGAGAGAATAAAGGGGTATGATGATAGAATAGGCACATGGGATTAGGACTACTGCTCATGTGAAGAAGAAAAACCAACATAGACTGGTTGGGCCAAATATCCTGCTTCCAATTAATTTACATCTTTTGACTAGTCATTTAATGTTAAAAAAGAACTGTCCTCAAATGAGAGCAGTCCAAGCTTCTTCAAGCAGTAGTTAAGCTCCTGACTTGAATCACTGTGACCTACCACAAGCCTTGGATTATCCTTACATGCACTCTGAGGCTCTGATTAACCTGCAGTTTAAATGTCCTGAGGGTGCACTTTATTGTCAATGAGAAACTTAGTGAACTCTTCATTCAGAATGCTTGCAGAGACACGGAGATTGCTCCGATTTTGAGGACATTTTTTTTCAATATTAATGGCAGCAGACCATCTTTCATTCATAGATTTGACAGGAAGACCTGTCAAATCTATGAATTGAAATCGGCCCCAAAACAACACCTAAACTTCAAATAATTTTTTTTTAAAACTATCACATTTTTAAAATAACTATAAGTTAAATAAATTAACTACTTTAAACAAAAATTTAAATTTTTGAAAAAATTAAAATACTTTTTAACAGTGCTAAAAATAAACTTACCTTTCTTTAAAGTATCTAAAAAAGATAAACCTGTTGAAAAAAAATTTAAATTGTAATTAATTAACCACTTACCTTGTTACAAACGGGTCTTGCGCCTCCTTTTTAAAAGCGCAGCTTCTTCAATACTTACATTCCCGGAGAAACCTGAAAAAAAAACTAAGTTCGCTGCATGCGCGCAGCCTCTCCCGCGCACGCGGTTCACCTCTCAACCCCTCCCTTCACGAGACCGGAAGTTCCGGTTTCCCGCGCATGCGCAGTGCATGCAGGAAACCGGCACTTCAGGAAGCCTTATGGGTGAGTACACAGCGCGTACTCACCCGGCAAGTGCCGAATTTTTGGCTCTATATAACATTTGGATCTCTTTCTAGCTTTCTTGAATTACATTTCAAACCTCTTTTCCAATGAAATGAAAGATAATTTTCGTGATACTATCAAGTAGTACTGAGATCCCATGCTCCCAGCAGCAAGTCGTATTCAAAGGGAGTGCTGGTTGGAAATAGGACTCCAATACTGTAACCTCATTTCTCCTCTGCCTGTTCCCTTTGAGTGTGGTTCCAAGCATGGAATGCGTGTGGTTACAGAATTTCTCCTTATAGTTTAAAACAGGTCACAAAGTTGGTTGATATTACACTCTGGTATGCTAGATCTATCCCAGTTCACATACAGCACAGATAACATCAATATATTAGAGTCGAGAACACATCACAGGGGATTGCTATTGATCTGGTAGAATTTTGTAAGGTGAAAAAGATTGTTTTGTTCAATTTATCTATTGCAAATCTTAAATGGGCAGATCTCTATAGACTTATCAGTATTTCCATGAATAGAATGTGTGCTTGTAGGTGGAGGGAAAGAGAAGAGGAGAAAATGAGCTATTGTGGCTGCATACAGATCTTAGTTTAAAACGATCAAATCATGATATCTAAGTAACTTAAACATCACAAACACTGTTAACCTATATTTCAGAATCATAATTGCTCATCTTTTTGGTGCTTTTAAATAGTTAAGCACCTACTTTCCTGAGATCCAGTAGTTTTAATTTTAAAATTCAATCATGGAATCAGATCCTTCCAGGCCCTGCAGGGGAATCTGCCAGTTAAGCCAGTCTGCAGTTCATTGTTGAATAAAGCAAGTGACATCCCATATTTGCTGGGAACCTACACTTGACATGCAGGGTGGATTCGCAGTCTGCCAGATATTGCTTCTTTCTCTCCTCCGTGGTTATGAATTGTGAATTATACAGTGTCTTTCCTCAAACTAACCAACTATATTCTCCAGGGTGCCAGTATCTGTGCTTGTGCTGGGGGCAGAGGGAATACTTGATGCAAGCTGCAGTGATGTTACAGATTCAGTGGAGCCAGCTTGTTTCACTTCATCTTGGTAGAAATGTATAAGAAGAGAAAAGGAAACTAATTTACAAGACATCCCCAAGGCAGTGCCTTCAAAGAGAGGTAAGGCCATGAGAGATTTTGTGCATCATGAGCCTACTTAGCTAGTGAATGTCCTGCTGTGAGGATTAGGAAAGTAAGTCACGGTATGAAGAACCATAACAAATGGTGGACACTTGCTGGATAGGGGCGCAACCACACCAATGCGTCACAAACTTCTCTTCTAAAAAGTGCTAAGACCATTTCTTCATGTGATACCATCTGCTATATAATGGCTGGTCTTCTGTCTATATTGATCCTCTTTCTCTGGTTGTGCACAGCCTTAGCCTTTAAGCAGAGCACAATAAAGAATATGATAGGAACTCCCTGAGCACCTCAAACATTACCACTGTGCCCAGAACACCTGCCTCCCAGGCTCAAGACATTGGCCCAAAAATTAGTGCCTCTACGCGAGAGTACGCACTGTGTACTCTCGCGTATTCTGTCTCCAATTGCCGGTTTTCTGCATGCACTGCGCATGCGCTGAAAACCGGCACTTGGTGATTTCAAAAGGGGGCGGTTCCTAAGTGAACCGCGTGCGCGCTACAGGCTGCGCGCACGCAGTGCACTTAGTGCTTTGAACGCGCAGGTAAGCATGGAAGATTTTGCACATAAAGAAAGGAGGCGTAAGACCCTCTTTTAACAAGGTAAGTAGTTAATTAAGTATTATTTTGAATTTTTTTCAACAGGTATATCTTTTTTAGAGACTTTAAAGAAAGGTAAGTTTATTTTTATAACTTTTTAAAAGATTTTAAATTTTTTCAAAAATTTAATTTTTTGTTTAAAGTGGTTAATTTATTTAACTATACTTATTTTATTAATGTGATGGTTTTTTTTAAATTTAATTGAGGTTTAGCTGTTCTTTTGGGGGGTATAGATTCATAGCTTTCACAGCACTTGAAGTGAAAACTATGAATGAAAGATGGTGTGCTGCCATTGGCTCTAACTGAATCACGTGATCCCACAGCTCGCACGAATTAACTGCGCCTGTGGGATACGGAAGCACTGCCCAGCTGCTGTCTAGAAAATCAAGTTCGTGCGAGCTGGGAATGAAAAAGCCGGCGCGCAGTGAGATATCGCGGGGAAGCCTTACCCCCGCACGAAGGCTCCCTCACTAATTTTTGGGCCATAGTGAATGAGCTAACATGGTGTTTCTGCAGGCAGTTTTCTATGAGAGTAAAACTTTGAAGTGCTCTGTGCTAAGGTATAACAGTGCCCCACTGAGGGCGCAGCAGAGAAACAGTTCCATTGGGTCAAACGTTTCATCGGCAAAGAGCAAAGCAATATACACTTACCCTGGCACTTCCCCTGATACCAAAGAAATGTCTTCCTCATTAACTCCCAGTACAACAAATCTGGGAAACTGCATTAATTCTCTCTGCCACCTACCTTCTTGCAGATTTGCACCCCCAACTTCACAGTTCACCCCCCTACCTTCAATAACCATCAGGTAAATGACTTAAAATGCACAAGTGGATTAAAAAACCCGAGAGAAATAGCCGGTCAGAATTAGCAGAAATTTGCCCCTCCTCCCAAAATAAGGAGCGAACATAAATACACAGCACAATTCTGTTCACAAATATGAAATACTGAAAGCAATTCCAGCTTTTATTACAGGATAATGACATCTAAATACAAGGTGGCCTTTTGCTCCAAAAAGAGAGGAAATAATCTAACATTAATCTATCATAATTTACCTATGATAACCCTTCATAACCTTGAAGACCTCGATCAGGTTACCCCTTAACCTTCTCACTTCTAGTGAAACAGCTTAATTTCTCCACTGCCACTTCATAACGATAACTCCTCAAACCTCAGAGCATCCGAGTGAATCTATGCTGTGCATTTTCCATTGCTTTTATATCCTGCCTATAATGAAGAGCCCAATTCCATCCACAGTCTAACTAAGCTACCAATTAGAAAATGGCATGGAGCTCTGTTACACTGAATCTTCACCCCAGTTTGAGCATCGTGATCATTTTAAATGGAGGAACTAATGAGGAGAGGCAGCTTGCACTAGAAACAGGCAGGAACTTAATTTGAATATTTTAATGAAGTCCTGATGGCATTTAGATGTTCGTGCGATTTACTGATGTTTGTGGATGCCTGACACTGAATCATCTACAAGTCCACATAAAATAAGCATTCAGGGTTGCTCGAGACTAAGTTGACTTAAAAAACCCTGCAAAAAGATTCTTTGCACAATAGGTGGGCCATTTCTCAACCATCTTTCTTGTTTTTTTTGCTGTTGTCACATAGGTGTTCAGGATCCTTTGTGATAACTTATGGCACAGCCATTTATTTTGCAGTGGTTGGAATAGTGCCACATGGGCTATATTCAATGCAATCCTACTTAAAATGAAGGCATCAGGCAGCTGCCTGAGAAGTGAGCACTGACATGCATAATGTCAATGATGGTTGCAATATGCAGAAAGTGGAATCTTTTCCAGTTGGTAGCCAATGCTCCCCCGAAGGTGCGCGGCCGCGCAAGAATCGCGAGGTCCTGCACTGGCCACGTACCAGCTGCTGCCGCTGGAAGAGAACCCGTGCGTGCACGGCCGCGTAGCAAATTTAAAGGGACCACGCACAAAAAAGAATTAGAGGGATCATTGGTGGTAGCGTTATGTGAGGGTGCATGCAAGGCCACATGGGTGCAGTCTGTAACACTGCATGGTAAGGTAGCAGTTATGATGCCTTAATTTTAAGGTGTGTCCGATCGTCCTGGGACGTGGCTTTGACTCCTGTGACACATCTGGGGAGGATTGCGGATAAAACTGTTCCCGTGCAGTGGCACTGAGAATGCTGCGCTAGAGGTGCTGCACATGCCCATGCAACAATGGGCTGACCTTGCCCGATAATTTGAAGTCAGCTCATTTAAATATTTCTGTGTGATTCCATGCATTATTGACTGGGAGTGCCCCGGAGATTAGGGTCACACTTTATTGGGTGCAGAAAATATTTACGAGACTGATTCCAAGGATGAGGGAGTTCAGTTACGTGGATAGACTGGAGAAGCTGGGGTTCTTCTCCTTGGAGCAGAGAAGGTTGAGAGGAGATTTGATAGAGCTGTTCAAAATCATGAAGGGTCTGGACAGAGCAGATAGAAACTGTTCCCATTGGTAGAGGGGTCGAGAACCAGAGGACACAGATTTAAGGGGATTGGCAAAAGAACCAAAGACGACATGAGGAAAAACGTTTTTACGCAGCGAGTGGTTAGGATCTGGAATGCACTGCCTGAAAGGGTGGTGGAGGCAGACTCGATCGTGACTTTCAAAAGGGAATTGGATAAGTACCCGAAGGAAAAAAAATTGTTGGGCTACGGGGAAAGGGCGGGGGAGTGGGACTAGCTGAAGTGCTCTTGCAGAGAGCCGCCACGGGCTCGACGGGCCGAATGGCCTCCTTCTGTGCTGTAACATTCTATGATTCTATTCTATGATTCTCAAGTATTAATCAAGTATTTGGAGACTAAAGAAGTGAGTTACAACATTCAGTTGCCTAGGCCCATGCACTGGCATTCCCTCCCGAAACATCTCTGCCTCTCTACCTCTTGCTCCTCCTTTAACACCCTCCTTAAAACCCACATCATTAACAAAGTTAGTACTCCTAATATGTTGTTCTTTGGCTTGTCTTCCATTTTCATTTGAATACGCTTCTGTGAAGCACCTTGGGATGTTTTTATACATTAAAGACGCTACATAAGTTGTTGTTCTTATTGTAGTAGCAGTGGTAATAGTACACTTCCAGATGGATACTGAGATTCTGAAGCACTGCTCAGCTGCTCCAGCTCCACCATGGGGACTGTTCCTAATTAGCACTAAACATGGGGCCTAGGTGAGGCTTATGTACAGTCAGTGCACAGGCTTCCTGCACACGAGGCTTCCTGCACACGAGGCTCCTGCACACCAGGCTTCCTGCAAACTAGGCTTCCTGCACACGAGGCTTCCTGCACACGAGGCTCCTGCACACTAGGCTTCCTGCACACGAGGCTTCCTGCACACTGGGATTCCTGCACACTGGGATTCCTGCACACTAGGCTCCTGCACATTGTGCTTCCCGCACACGGGGCTTCCTGCACACTAGGCTCCTGCACACTGGGATTCCTGCACACTGGGATTCCTGCACACTAGGCTCCTGCACACTGTGCTTCCTGCACACGGGGCTTCCTGCACACTAGGCTCCTGCACACTGGGTCTTCCTGCACACGAGGCTTCCTGCACACTAGGCTTCCTGCAAACTAGGCTTCCTGCACACGAGGCTTCCTGCAAACTAGGCTTCCTGCACACTAGGCTTCCTGCACACGGGGCTTCCTGCACACTAGGATTCCTGCACACTGGGCTCCTGCACACGGGGCTTCCTGCACACGAGGCTTCCTGCACACTGGGCCCCTGTACACTGTGCTTCCTGCACACTAGGCTCCTGCACATTGGGCTTCCTGCACACGAGGCTTCATGCACACCAGGCTTCCTGAACACGAGGTTCCTGGTCACTGTGCTTCCTGCACACTAGGCTCCTGCACATTGGGCTTCCTGCACACTAGGCTCCTGCACACTGGGCTTCCTGCACACTGGGCTTCCTGCACACTAGGCTCCTGCACACTGTGCTTCCTGCACACGGGGCTTCCTGCACACTGGGCTTCCTGCACACGGGTCTTCCTGCAAACTAGGCTCCTGCACACTGGGCTTCCTGCACACTAGGCTCCTGCACACTGGGCTTCCTGCACACGGGGCTTCCTGCACACTAGGCTCCTGCACACTGGGCTTCCTGCACACTGTGCTTCCTGCACACTAGGCTTCCTGCACACTAGGCTTCCTGCATACAAGGCTTCCTGCACACGGGGCTTCCTGCACGCTAGGCTTCCTGCACACTGGGCTTCCTGCACATGGGGCTTCCTGCACACTAGGCTCCTGCACACTGGGCTTCCTGCACACTAGGCTCCTGCACACTAGGCTTCCTGCACACTAGGCTTCCTGCACACTAGGCTCCTGCACACGAGGCCTCCTGCACACGAGGCTTCCTGCACACTGGGCTCCTGCACACGGGGCTTCCTGCACACTAGGCTCCTGCACACTGGGCTTCCTGCACACTAGGCTTCCTGTACACTGTGCTTCCTGCACACTAGGCTCCTGCACATTGGGCTTCCTGCACACTAGGCTCCTGCACATTGGGCTTCCTGCACACTGGGATTCCTGCACACTAGGCTCCTGCACACTGGGCTTCCTGCACACTAGGATTCCTGCACACTAGGCTCCTGTACACTGGGCTTCCTGCACACTAGGCTCCTGTACACTGGGCTTCCTGCACACTAGGATTCCTGCACACTAGGCTCCTGCACACGAGGCCTCCTGCACACTAGGCTTCCTGCACACTGGGCTCCTGCACACTGGGCTTCCTGCACACTAGGCTCCTGCACACTGGGCTTCCTGCACACTAGGCTTCCTGTACACTGTGCTTCCTGCACACTAGGCTCCTGCACATTGGGCTTCCTGAACACTGGGATTCCTGCACACGAGGCTCCTGCACACTGGGCTTCCTGCACACTGGGCTTCCTGCACACGAGGCTTCCTGCACACGAGGCTCCTGCACACCAGGCTTCCTGCAAACTAGGCTTCCTGCACACGAGGCTTCCTGCACACGAGGCTCCTGCACACTAGGCTTCCTGCACACGAGGCTTCCTGCACACTGGGATTCCTGCACACTGGGATTCCTGCACACTAGGCTCCTGCACATTGTGCTTCCCGCACACGGGCCTTCCTGCACACTAGGCTCCTGCACACTGGGATTCCTGCACACTGGGATTCCTGCACACTAGGCTCCTGCACACTGTGCTTCCTGCACACGGGGCTTCCTGCACACTAGGCTCCTGCACACTGGGTCTTCCTGCACACGAGGCTTCCTGCACACTAGGCTCCTGCACACTGGGCTTCCTGCACACTAGGATTCCTGCACACTAGGCTCCTGTACACTGGGCTTCCTGCACACTAGGCTCCTGTACACTGGGCTTCCTGCACACTAGGATTCCTGCACACTAGGCTCCTGCACACGAGGCCTCCTGCACACTAGGCTTCCTGCACACTGGGCTCCTGCACACTGGGCTTCCTGCACACTAGGCTCCTGCACACTGGGCTTCCTGCACACTAGGCTTCCTGTACACTGTGCTTCCTGCACACTAGGCTCCTGCACATTGGGCTTCCTGAACACTGGGATTCCTGCACACGAGGCTCCTGCACACTGGGCTTCCTGCACATTGGGCTTCCTGCACACGAGGCTTCCTGCACACGAGGCTCCTGCACACCAGGCTTCCTGCAAACTAGGCTTCCTGCACACGAGGCTTCCTGCACACGAGGCTCCTGCACACTAGGCTTCCTGCACACGAGGCTTCCTGCACACTGGGATTCCTGCACACTGGGATTCCTGCACACTAGGCTCCTGCACATTGTGCTTCCCGCACACGGGCCTTCCTGCACACTAGGCTCCTGCACACTGGGATTCCTGCACACTGGGATTCCTGCACACTAGGCTCCTGCACACTGTGCTTCCTGCACACGGGGCTTCCTGCACACTAGGCTCCTGCACACTGGGTCTTCCTGCACACGAGGCTTCCTGCACACTAGGCTTCCTGCAAACTAGGCTTCCTGCACACAAGGCTTCCTGCAAACTAGGCTTCCTGCACACTAGGCTTCCTGCACACTAGGATTCCTGCACACTGGGCTCCTGCACACGGGGCTTCCTGCACATGAGGCTTCCTGCACACTGTGCCCCTGTACACTGTGCTTCCTGCACACTAGGCTCCTGCACATTGGGCTTCCTGCACACTAGGCTCCTGCACATTGGGCTTCATGCACACCAGGCTTCCTGAACACGAGGTTCCTGGTCACTGTGCTTCCTGCACACTAGGCTCCTGCACATTGGGCTTCCTGCACACTAGGCTCCTGCACACTGGGCTTCCTGCACACTGGGCTTCCTGCACACTAGGCTCCTGCACACTGTGCTTCCTGCACACGGGGCTTCCTGCACACTGGGCTTCCTGCACACTGGGCTTCCTGCACACGGGTCTTCCTGCACACTAGGCTCCTGCACACTGGGCTTCCTGCACACTAGGCTCCTGCACACTGGGCTTCCTGCACACGGGGCTTCCTGCACACTAGGCTCCTGCACACTGGGCTTCCTGCCCACAGGGCTTCCTGCACACTAGGCTTCCTGCACACTAGGCTTCCTGCATACAAGGCTTCCTGCACACGGGGCTTCCTGCACGCTAGGCTTCCTGCACACTGGGCTTCCTGCACATGGGGCTTCCTGCACACTAGGCTCCTGCACACTGGGCTTCCTGCACACTAGGCTCCTGCACACTAGGCTTCCTGCACACTAGGCTTCCTGCACATTAGGCTCCTGCACACTGGGCTTCCTGCACACTAGGCTCCTGCACACTGGGCTTCCTGCACACTAGGCTTCCTGTACACTGTGCTTCCTGCACACTAGGCTCCTGCACATTGGGCTTCCTGAACACTGGGATTCCTGCACACGAGGCTCCTGCACACTGGGCTTCCTGCACACTGGGCTTCCTGCACACTAGGCTCCTGCACACTAGGCTCCTGCACACTGTGCTTCCTGCACACGGGGCTTCCTGCACACTAGGCTCCTGCACACTGGGCTTTCTGCACACTGGGCTTCCTGCACACGGGGCATCCTGCACACTGGGCTTCCTGCCTACGGGGCTTCCTGCACACTGGGCTTCCTGCACATGGGTCTTCCTGCACACTAGGCTCCTGCACACTTGGCTTCCTGCACACGGGGCTTCCTGCACACTAGGCTCCTGCACACTGGGCTTCCTGCACACTAGGCTTCCTGCACACTGGGCTTCCTGCACAATGGGCTTCCTGCACACTAGGCTTCTGCACACTAGGCTCCTGCACACGAGGCTTCCTGCACACGGGGCTTCCTGCACACGGGGCTTCCTGCACACTAGGCTTCCTGCACACTGGGCTTCCTGCACATGAGGCTTCCTGCACACTCAGCTTGCTGCACACTCGGCTCCTGCACACTAGGTTCCTGCACACGAGGCTTGCTGCAAACTAGGTTCCTGCACACGAGGCTTGCTGCACACGGGGCTTGCTGCATAAAAGGCTTCCTGCACACAAGGCTTGCTGCACACGAGGCTCCTGCACACGAGGCTACCTGCACACGGGGCTTCCAGCACAGGAGGATCCTACACACTCGGCTCCTGCACACTGGGCTTCCTGCACACTGGGCTTCCTGCACACTAGGCTCCTGCACACTCGGCTTCCTGCACACTATTCTTCCTGCACACTAGGCTCCTGCACACTAGGCTTCCTGCACACTGGGCTTCCTGCACACTGGGCTTCCTGCACATGGGGCTTCCTGCACACTGGGCTTCCTGCACACTAGGCTTCCTGCACACTGGGCTTCCTGCACAATGGTCTTCCTGCACACTAGGCTTCTGCACACTGGGCTTCCTGCCCACGGGGCTTCCTGCACACTGGGCTTCCTGCACACTAGGCTCCTGCACACTGGGCTTCCTGCACACTGGGATTCCTGCACACTAGGCTCCTGCACACTGTGCTTCCTGCACACTAGGCTCCTGCACACTGTGCTTCCTGCACACTAGGCTCCTGCACACTGGGTCTTCCTGCACACAAGGCTTCCTGCACACTAGGCTTCCTGCACACTGGGCTTCCTGCACCCTAGGCTTCCTGCAAACTAGGCTTCCTGCACACTAGGCTTCCTGCAAACTAGGCTTCCTGCACACTAGGCTTCCTGCACACGGGGCTTCCTGCACACTAGGATTCCTGCACACTTGCCTCCTGCACACGGGGCTTCCTGCACACGAGGCTTCCTGCACACTGGGCCCCTGTACACTGTGCTTCCTGCACACTAGGCTCCTGCACACTAGGCTCCTGCACATTGGGCTTCCTGAACACTGGGATTCCTGCACACTAGGCTCCTGCACACTGGGCTTCCTGCACACGAGGCTTCCTGCACACTAGGCTTCCTGCACACTAGGCTCCTACAGACTTTGCTTCCTGCACACTAGGCTCCTGCCCATTGGGCTTCCTGAACACTGGGATTCCTGCACACTAGACTCCTGCACACTGGGCTTCCTGCACACTAGGCTTCCTGCACACGGGGCTTCCTGCACACTAGGATTCCTGCACACTTGCCTCCTGCACACGGGGCTTCCTGCACACGAGGCTTCCTGCACACTGGGCCCCTGTACACTGTGCTTCCTGCACACTAGGCTCCTGCACATTGGGCATCCTGCACACTAGGCTCCTGCACATTGGGCTTCCTGCACACTGGGATTCCTGCACACTCGGCTCCTGCACACTGGGCTTCCTGCACACTAGGCTCCTGCACATTGGGCTTCCTGCACACGGGGCTTCCTGCACACGAGGCTTCATGCACACTAGGCTTCCTGAACACGAGGTTCCTGGTCACTGTGCTTCCTGCACACTAGGCTCCTGCACATTGGGCTTCCTGAACACTGGGATTCCTGCAAACTAGGCTCCTGCACACTGGGCTTCCTGCACACTGGTCTTCCTGCACACTAGGCTCCTGCACACTGTACTTCCTGCACACGGGGCTTCCTGCACACTGTGCTTCCTGCACACTGTGCTTCCTGGACACGGGGCTTCCTGCACACTGGGCTTCCTGCACACTGGGCATCCTGCACACTAGGCTCCTGCACACTGGGCTTCCTGCACACTAGGCTCCTGCACACTGGGCTTCCTGCACACGGGGCTTCCTGCACACTAGGCTCCTGCACACTGGGCTTCCTGCACACTAGGCTTCCTGCAAACTAGGCTTCCTGCACACAAGGCTTCCTGCACACGGGGCTTCCTGCACGCTAGGCTTCCTGCACACTAGGCTCCTGCACATTGGGCTTCCTGCACACTAGGCTCCTGCACATTGGGCTTCCTGCACACTGGGATTCCTGCACACTCGGCTCCTGCACATGGGGCTTCCTGCACAGTAGGCTCCTGCACACTGGGCTCCTGCACACTAGGCTCCTGCACATTGGGCTTCCTGCACACTAGGCTCCTGCACATTGGGCTTCCTGCACACTGGGATTCCTGCACACTCGGCTCCTGCACACTGGGCTTCCTGCACACTAGGCTCCTGCACATTGGGCTTCCTGCACACGGGGCTTCCTGCACACGAGGCTTCATGCACACTAGGCTTCCTGAACACGAGGTTCCTGGTCACTGTGCTTCCTGCACACTAGGCTCCTGCACATTCGGCTTCCTGAACACTGGGATTCCTGCACACTCGGCTCCTGCACACTGTGCTTCCTGCACACTGGGCTTCCTGCACAATGGGCTTCCTGCACACGGGTCTTCCTGCACACTAGGCTCCTGCACACTGGGCTTCCTGCACACTAGGCTCCTGCAGACTGGGCTTCCTGCACACTGGGCTTCCTGCACACTGGGCTCCTGCACACGGGGCTTCCTGCACACGGTGCTTCCTTCACACTAGGCCCCTGCACACTGGGCTTCCTGCACACGAGGCTTCCTGCACACGGGGCTTCCTGCACACTAGGCTCCTGCACACTGGGCTTCTGGGCTTCCTGCACATTGGGCTTCCTGCACACTAGGCTTCCTGCACACTAGGCTCCTGCACACTAGGCTCCTGCACATTGGGCTTCCTGAACACTGGGATTCCTGCACACTAGGCTCCTGCACACTGGGCTTCCTGCACACGAGGCTTCCTGCACACTAGGCTTCCTGCACACTAGGCTCCTACAGACTTTGCTTCCTGCACACTAGGCTCCTGCCTGTTGGGCTTCCTAACACTGGGATTCCTGCACACTAGACTCCTGCACACTGGGCTTCCTGCACACTAGGCTCGTGCACACTATGCTCCTGCACACTGTACTTCCTGCACACGGGGCTTCCTGCACACTAGGCTCCTGGACACTGGGCTTCCTGTACACGGGGCTTCCTGCACACTGGGCTTCCTGCACACGGGGCTTCCTGCACATGAGGCTTCCTGCACACTGGGCATCCTGCACACTGGGCTTCCTGCCCACGGGGCTTCCTGCACAGTGGGCTTCCTGCACACTGGGCTTCCTGCAAACTAGGCTTCCTGCACACTAGGCTTCCTGCACACGGGGCTTCCTGCACACTAGGCTTCCTGCACACTGGGCTCCTGCACACGGGGCTTCCTGCACACGAGGCTTCCTGCACACTGGGCTCCTGCACACGGGGCTTCCTGCACACTAGGCTCCTGCATACTGGGCTTCCTGCACACTAGGCTTCCTGTACACTGTGCTTCCTGCACACTAGGCTCCTGCACATTGGGCTTCCTGCACACTAGGCTCCTGCACATTGGGCGTCCTGCACACGGGGCTTCCTGCACACGAGGCTTCATGCACACTGGGCTTCCTGCACACTGGGCTTCCTGCACACTGGGCTTCCTGCACACGGGTCTTCCTGCACACTAGGGTCCTGCACACTGGGCTTCCTGCACACTAGGCTCCTGCACACTGGGCTTCCTGCACACGAGGCTTCCTGCACACTAGGCTCCTGCACACTGGGCTTCCTGCACACTAGGCTTCCTGCACACTGGGCTTCCTGCACAATGGGCTTCCTGCACACTAGGCTCTTGCACACTAGGCTCCTGCACACGAGGCTTCCTGCACACGGGGCTTCCTGCACACGGGGCTTCCTGCACACTAGGCTTCCTGCACACTGGGCTTCCTGCACATGAGGCTTCCTGCACACTCAGCTTGCTGCACACTCGGCTCCTGCACACTAGGTTCCTGCACACGAGGCTTGCTGCAAACTAGGTTCCTGCACACGAGGCTTGCTGCACACGGGGCTTGCTGCATAAAAGGCTTCCTGCACACGAGGCTTGCTGCACACGAGGCTCCTGCACACGAGGCTACCTGCACACGGGGCTTCCAGCACAGGAGGATCCTACACACTCGGCTCTTGCACACTGGGCTTCCTGCACACTGGGCTTCCTGCACACTAGGCTCCTGCACACTAGGCTTCCTGCACACTATTCTTCCTGCACACTAGGCTCCTGCACACTAGGCTTCCTGCACACTGGGCTTCCTGCACACTGGGCTTCCTGCACATGGGGCTTCCTGCACACTGGGCTTCCTGCACACTATTCTTCCTGCACTCTAGGCTCCTGCACACTATTCTTCCTGCACACTAGGCTCCTGCACACTAGGCTTCCTGCACACTGGGCTTCCTGCACACTGGGCTTCCTGCACACTGGGCTTCCTGCACCCTGGGCTTCCTGCACAATGGTCTTCCTGCACACTAGGCTTCTGCACACTAGTCTACTGCACACGAGGCTTCCTGCACACTGGGCTTCCTGCACACGGGGCTTCCTGCACACTGGGCTTCCTGAACACTGGGCTTCCTGCACATGAGGCTTCCTGCACACTCAGCTTCCTGCACACTCGGCTTGCTGCACACTAGGTTCCTGCACACGATGCTTCCTGCACACTCGGCTTGCTGCAAACTCGGCTTGCTGTACACTGGGCTTCCTGCAGACGAGGCTTCCTGCACACGAGGCTTCCTGCACATGAGTCTTCCTGCACACGAGGCTTCCTGCACACTGGGCTTCCTGCCCACGGAGCTTCCTGCACACTGGGCTTCCAGCACACTGGGTTTCCTGCACACGGGTCTTCCTGCACACTAGGCTCCTGCACACTGGGCTTCCTGCACACTAGGCTCCTGCACACTGAGCTTCCTGCAAACTGGGCTTCCTGCACACGGGGCTTCCTGCACACTCGGCTCCTGCACACTGGGCTTCCTGCCCACGGGGCTTCCTGCACACTGGGCTTCCTGCACACTAGGCTCCTGCACACTGGGCTTCCTGCACACTGGGATTCCTGCACACTAGGCTCCTGCACACTGTGCTTCCTGCACACGGGGCTTCCTGCACACTAGGCTCCTGCACACTGTGCTTCCTGCACACTAGGCTCCTGCACACTGGGTCTTCCTGCACACAAGGCTTCCTGCACACTAGGCTTCCTGCACACTGGGCTTCCTGCACACTAGGCTTCCTGCACACGGGGCTTCCTGCACACTAGAATTCCTGCACACTGGGCTCCTGCACTCGGGGCTTCCTGCACACGAGGCTTCCTGCACACTGGGCCCCTGTACACTGTGCTTCCTGCACACTAGGCTCCTGCACATTGGGCTTCCTGCACACTAGGCACCTTCATAAAGGGCTTCCTGCACACTGGGATTCCTGCATACTCGGCTCCTGCACACTGGGCTTCCTGCACACTAGGCTCCTGCACATTGGGCTTCCTGCACACGGGGCTTCCTGCACACGAGGCTTCATGCACACTAGGCTTCCTGAACACGACGTTCCTGGTCACTGTGCTTCCTGCACACTAGGCTCCTGCACACTGTGCTTCCTGCACATGGGGCTTCCTGCAGACGAGGCTCCTGCACACTGGGCTTCCTGCCCACAGGGCTTCCTGCACACTGTGCTTTTTGCACACTAGGCTCCTGCACATTGGGCTTCCTGCACACTGTGCTTCCTGCACACTAGGCTCCTGCACACTGGGTCTTCCTGCCCACAGGGCTTCCTGCACACTGTGCTTTTTGCACACTAGGCTCCTGCACATTGGGCTTCCTGCACACTGTGCTTCCTGCACACTAGGCTCCTGCACACTGGGTCTTCCTGCACACTAGGCTCCTGCACACGAGGCTTCCTGCACACGGGGCTTCCTGCACACTAGGCTCCTGCACACTGGGCTTCCTGCACACTAAGCTCCTGCACACTGTGCTTCCTGCACACTAGGCTCCTGCACATTGGGCTTCCTGCACACTGGGATTCCTGCACACTAGGCTCCTGCACACTGTGCTTCCTGTACACTAGGCTCCTGCAGACTGGGCTTCCTGCACACTGGGCTTCCTGCACACTGGGCTCCTGCACACGGGGCTTCCTGCACACGGGGCTTCCTTCACACAAGGCCCCTGCACACTGGGCTTCCTGCACACGGGGCTTCCTGCACACGGGGCTTCCTGCACACTAGGCTCCTGCACACTGGGCTTCCTGCACACGGGGCTTCCTGCACATTGGGCTTCCTGCACACTAGGCTTCCTGCACACTAGGCTCCTGCACACTGGGCTTCCTGCACACTGGGCTTCCTGCACACTAGGCTTCCTGCACACTAGGCTCCTGCACATTGGGCTTCCTACACACGGGGCTTCCTGCACACTCGGCTCCTGCACACTGGGCTTCCTGCACACGAGGCTTCCTGCACACTAGGCTTCCTGCACACTAGGCTCCTACAGACTGTGCTTCCTGCACACTAGGCTCCTGCACATTGGGCTTCCTGAACACTGGGATTCCTGCACACTAGGCTCCTGCACACTGGGCTTCCTGCACACTAGGCTCGTGCACACTATGCTCCTGCACACTGTACTTCCTGCACACGGGGCTTCCTGCACACTAGGCTCCTGGACACTGGGCTTCCTGTACACGGGGCTTCCTGCACACTGGGCTTCCTGCACACGGGGCTTCCTGCACATGAGGCTTCCTGCACACTGGGCATCCTGCACACTGGGCTTCCTGCCCACGGGGCTTCCTGCACAGTGGGCTTCCTGCACACTGGGCTTCCTGCAAACTAGGCTTCCTGCACACTAGGCTTCCTGCACACGGGGCTTCCTGCACACTAGGCTTCCTGCACACTGGGCTCCTGCACACGGGGCTTCCTGCACACTGGGCTCCTGCACACGGGGCTTCCTGCACACGAGGCTTCCTGCACACTGGGCTCCTGCACACGGGGCTTCCTGCACACTAGGCTCCTGCACACTGGGCTTCCTGCATACTAGGCTTCCTGTACACTGTGCCTCCTGCACACTAGGCTCCTGCACATTGGGCTTCCTGCACACTAGGCTCCTGCACATTGGGCTTCCTGCACACTGGGATTCCTGCACACTCGGCTCCTGCACACTGGGCTTCCTGCACACTAGGCTCCTGCACATTGGGCTTCCTGCACACGGGGCTTCCTGCACACGAGGCTTCATGCACACTGGGCTTCCTGCCCACGGGGCTTCCTGCACACTGGGCTTCCTGCACACTGGGCTTCCTGCACACGGGTCTTCCTGCACACTAGGGTCCTGCACACTGGGCTTCCTGCACACTAGGCTCCTGCACACTGGGCTTCCTGCACACGAGGCTTCCTGCACACTAGGCTCCTGCACACTGGGCTTCCTGCACACTAGGCTTCCTGCACACTGGGCTTCCTGCACAATGGGCTTCCTGCACACTAGGCTTCTGCACACTAGGCTCCTGCACACGAGGCTTCCTGCACACGGGGCTTCCTGCACACGGGGCTTCCTGCACACTAGGCTTCCTGCACACTGGGCTTCCTGCACATGAGGCTTCCTGCACACTCAGCTTGCTGCACACTCGGCTCCTGCACACTAGGTTCCTGCACACGAGGCTTGCTGCAAACTAGGTTCCTGCACACAAGGCTTGCTGCACACGAGGCTCCTGCACACGAGGCTACCTGCACACGGGGCTTCCAGCACAGGAGGATCCTACACACTCGGCTCCTGCACACTGGGCTTCCTGCACACTAGGCTCCTGCACACTCGGCTTCCTGCACACTATTCTTCCTGCACACTAGGCTCCTGCACACTGGGCTTCCTGCACACTGGGCTTCCTGCACACTGGGCTTCCTGCACATGGGGCTTCCTGCACACTGGGCTTCCTGCACACTAGGCTTCCTGCACACTGGGCTTCCTGCACCCTGGGCTTCCTGCACAATGGTCTTCCTGCACACTAGGCTTCTGCACACTAGTCTACTGCACACAAGGCTTCCTGCACACTGGGCTTCCTGCACACGGGGCTTCCTGCACACTCGGCTCCTGCACACTGGGCTTCCTGCCCACGGGGCTTCCTGCACACTGGGCTTCCTGCACACTAGGCTCCTGCACACTGGGCTTCCTGCACACTGGGATTCCTGCACACTAGGCTCCTGCACACTGTGCTTCCTGCACACTAGGCTCCTGCACACTGTGCTTCCTGCACACTAGGCTCCTGCACACTGGGTCTTCCTGCACACAAGGCTTCCTGCACACTAGGCTTCCTGCACACTGGGCTTCCTGCACACTAGGCTTCCTGCAAACTAGGCTTCCTGCACACTAGGCTTCCTGCAAACTAGGCTTCCTGCACACTAGGCTTCCTGCACACGGGGCTTCCTGCACACTAGGATTCCTGCACACTTGCCTCCTGCACACGGGGCTTCCTGCACACGAGGCTTCCTGCACACTGGGCCCCTGTACACTGTGCTTCCTGCACACTAGGCTCCTGCACATTGGGCATCCTGCACACTAGGCTCCTGCACATTGGGCTTCCTGCACACTGGGATTCCTGCACACTCGGCTCCTGCACACTGGGCTTCCTGCACACTAGGCTCCTGCACATTGGGCTTCCTGCACACGGGGCTTCCTGCACACGAGGCTTCATGCACACTAGGCTTCCTGAACACGAGGTTCCTGGTAACTGTGCTTCCTGCACACTAGGCTCCTGCACATTGGGCTTCCTGAACACTGGGATTCCTGCAAACTAGGCTCCTGCACACTGGGCTTCCTGCACACTGGGCTTCCTGCACACTAGGCTCCTGCACCCTGTGCTTCCTGCACACGGGGCTTCCTGCACACTGGGCTTCCTGCACACTAGGCTCCTGCACACTGGGCTTCCTGCACACTAGGCTCCTGCACACTGGGCTTCCTGCACACGGGGCTTCCTGCACACTAGGCTCCTGCACACTGGGCTTCCTGCACACTAGGCTTCCTGCAAACTAGGCTTCCTGCACACAAGGCTTCCTGCACACGGGGCTTCCTGCACGCTAGGCTTCCTGCACACTGGGCTCCTGCACATGGGGCTTCCTGCACACTAGGCTCCTGCACACTGGGCTTCCTGCACACTAGG
The DNA here is from genome assembly GCA_030390025.1 of Squalus acanthias. Taxonomy (NCBI): domain Eukaryota; kingdom Metazoa; phylum Chordata; class Chondrichthyes; order Squaliformes; family Squalidae; genus Squalus; species Squalus acanthias. The sequence continues at coordinate 47,743,833 of CM059433.1, read as the reverse complement.
CTCCTGCACACTAGGCTCCTGCACATTGGGCTTCCTGCACACTAGGCTCCTGCACATTGGGCTTCCTGCACACTGGGATTCCTGCACACTCGGCTCCTGCACACTGGGCTTCCTGCACACTAGGCTCCTGCACATTGGGCTTCCTGCACACGGGGCTTCCTGCACACTAGGCTTCATGCACACTAGGCTTCCTGAACACGAGGTTCCTGGTCACTGTGCTTCCTGCACACTAGGCTCCTGCACATTCGGCTTCCTGAACACTGGGATTCCTGCACACTAGGCTCCTGCACACTGGGCTTCCTGCACACTGGGCTTCCTGCACACTAGGCTCCTGCACACTGTGCTTCCTGCACACGGGGCTTCCTGCACACTGGGCTTCCTGCACAATGGGCTTCCTGCACACGGGTCTTCCTGCACACTAGGCTCCTGCACACTGGGCTTCCTGCACACTAGGCTCCTGCAGACTGGGCTTCCTGCACACTGGGCTTCCTGCACACTGGGCTCCTGCACACGGGGCTTCCTGCACACGGTGCTTCCTTCACACTAGGCCCCTGCACACTGGGCTTCCTGCACACGAGGCTTCCTGCACACGGGGCTTCCTGCACACTAGGCTCCTGCACACTGGGCTTCCTGCACACGGGGCTTCCTGCACATTGGGCTTCCTGCACACTAGGCTTCCTGCACACTAGGCTCCTGCACACTAGGCTCCTGCACATTGGGCTTCCTGAACACTGGGATTCCTGCACACTAGGCTCCTGCACACTGGGCTTCCTGCACACGAGGCTTCCTGCACACTAGGCTTCCTGCACACTAGGCTCCTACAGACTTTGCTTCCTGCACACTAGGCTCCTGCCCATTGGGCTTCCTGAACACTGGGATTCCTGCACACTAGACTCCTGCACACTGGGCTTCCTGCACACTAGGCTCGTGCACACTATGCTCCTGCACACTGTACTTCCTGCACACGGGGCTTCCTGCACACTAGGCTCCTGGACACTGGGCTTCCTGTACACGGGGCTTCCTGCACACTGGGCTTCCTGCACACGGGGCTTCCTGCACATGAGGCTTCCTGCACACTGGGCATCCTGCACACTGGGCTTCCTGCCCACGGGGCTTCCTGCACAGTGGGCTTCCTGCACTCTGGGCTTCCTGCAAACTAGGCTTCCTGCACACTAGGCTTCCTGCACACGGGGCTTCCTGCACACTAGGCTTCCTGCACACTGGGCTCCTGCACACGGGGCTTCCTGCACACGAGGCTTCCTGCACACTGGGCTCCTGCACACGGGGCTTCCTGCACACTAGGCTCCTGCATACTGGGCTTCCTGCACACTAGGCTTCCTGTACACTGTGCTTCCTGCACACTAGGCTCCTGCACATTGGGCTTCCTGCACACTAGGCTCCTGCACATTGGGCGTCCTGCACACGGGGCTTCCTGCACACGAGGCTTCATGCACACTGGGCTTCCTGCACACTGGGCTTCCTGCACACTGGGCTTCCTGCACACGGGTCTTCCTGCACACTAGGGTCCTGCACACTGGGCTTCCTGCACACTAGGCTCCTGCACACTGGGCTTCCTGCACACGAGGCTTCCTGCACACTAGGCTCCTGCACACTGGGCTTCCTGCACACTAGGCTTCCTGCACACTGGGCTTCCTGCACAATGGGCTTCCTGCACACTAGGCTCTTGCACACTAGGCTCCTGCACACGAGGCTTCCTGCACACGGGGCTTCCTGCACACGGGGCTTCCTGCACACTAGGCTTCCTGCACACTGGGCTTCCTGCACATGAGGCTTCCTGCACACTCAGCTTGCTGCACACTCGGCTCCTGCACACTAGGTTCCTGCACACGAGGCTTGCTGCAAACTAGGTTCCTGCACACGAGGCTTGCTGCACACGGGGCTTGCTGCATAAAAGGCTTCCTGCACACGAGGCTTGCTGCACACGAGGCTCCTGCACACGAGGCTACCTGCACACGGGGCTTCCAGCACAGGAGGATCCTACACACTCGGCTCTTGCACACTGGGCTTCCTGCACACTGGGCTTCCTGCACACTAGGCTCCTGCACACTAGGCTTCCTGCACACTATTCTTCCTGCACACTAGGCTCCTGCACACTAGGCTTCCTGCACACTGGGCTTCCTGCACACTGGGCTTCCTGCACATGGGGCTTCCTGCACACTGGGCTTCCTGCACACTAGGCTTCCTGCACACTGGGCTTCCTGCACCCTGGGCTTCCTGCACAATGGTCTTCCTGCACACTAGGCTTCTGCACACTAGTCTACTGCACACGAGGCTTCCTGCACACTGGGCTTCCTGCACACGGGGCTTCCTGCACACTGGGCTTCCTGAACACTGGGCTTCCTGCACATGAGGCTTCCTGCACACTCAGCTTCCTGCACACTCGGCTTGCTGCACACTAGGTTCCTGCACACGATGCTTCCTGCACACTCGGCTTGCTGCAAACTCGGCTTGCTGTACACTGGGCTTCCTGCAGACGAGGCTTCCTGCACACGAGGCTTCCTGCACATGAGTCTTCCTGCACACGAGGCTTCCTGCACACTGGGCTTCCTGCCCACGGAGCTTCCTGCACACTGGGCTTCCAGCACACTGGGTTTCCTGCACACGGGTCTTCCTGCACACTAGGCTCCTGCACACTGGGCTTCCTGCACACTAGGCTCCTGCACACTGAGCTTCCTGCAAACTGGGCTTCCTGCACACGGGGCTTCCTGCACACTCGGCTCCTGCACACTGGGCTTCCTGCCCACGGGGCTTCCTGCACACTGGGCTTCCTGCACACTAGGCTCCTGCACACTGGGCTTCCTGCACACTGGGATTCCTGCACACTAGGCTCCTGCACACTGTGCTTCCTGCACACGGGGCTTCCTGCACACTAGGCTCCTGCACACTGTGCTTCCTGCACACTAGGCTCCTGCACACTGGGTCTTCCTGCACACAAGGCTTCCTGCACACTAGGCTTCCTGCACACTGGGCTTCCTGCACACTAGGCTTCCTGCAAACTAGGCTTCCTGCACACTAGGCTTCCTGCAAACTAGGCTTCCTGCACACTAGGCTTCCTGCACACGGGACTTCCTGCACACTAGAATTCCTGCACACTGGGCTCCTGCACTCGGGGCTTCCTGCACACGAGGCTTCCTGCACACTGGGCCCCTGTACACTGTGCTTCCTGCACACTAGGCTCCTGCACATTGGGCTTCCTGCACACTAGGCTCCTGCACATTGGGCTTCCTGCACACTGGGATTCCTGCATACTCGGCTCCTGCACACTGGGCTTCCTGCACACTAGGCTCCTGCACATTGGGCTTCCTGCACACGGGGCTTCCTGCACACGAGGCTTCATGCACACTAGGCTTCCTGAACATGACGTTCCTGGTCACTGTGCTTCCTGCACACTAGGCTCCTGCACATTGGGCTTCCTGAACACTGGGATTCCTGCACACTAGGCTCCTGCACACTGGGCTTCCTGCACACTGGGCTTCCTGCACACTAGGCTCCTGCACACTGTGCTTCCTGCACATGGGGCTTCCTGCACACTGGGCTTCCTGCACACTGGGCTTCCTGCACACGGGTCTTCCTGCACACTAGGCTCCTGCACACTGGGCTTCCTGCACACTAGGCTCCTGCACACTGGGCTTCCTGCACACGGGGCTTCCTGCAAACTAGGCTCCTGCACACTGGGCTTCCTGCCCACAGGGCTTCCTGCACACTGTGCTTCCTGCACACTAGGCTTCCTGCACACTAGGCTTCCTGCAAACTAGGCTTCCTGCACACAAGGCTTCCTGCACACGGGGCTTCCTGCACGCTAGGCTTCCTGCACACTGGGCTCCTGCACACTAGGCTTCCTGCACACTAGGCTCCTGCACACTGGGCTTCCTGCACACTAGGCTCCTGCACACTAGGCTTCCTGCACACTAGGCTTCCTGCACACTCGGCTCCTGCACACGAGGCCTCCTGCACACGAGGCTTCCTGCACACTGGGCTCCTGCACACTGGGTCTTCCTGCACACAAGGCTTCCTGCACACTAGGCTTCCTGCACACTGGGCTTCCTGCACACTAGGCTTCCTGCAAACTAGGCTTCCTGCACACTAGGCTTCCTGCAAACTAGGCTTCCTGCACACTAGGCTTCCTGCACACGGGACTTCCTGCACACTAGAATTCCTGCACACTGGGCTCCTGCACTCGGGGCTTCCTGCACACGAGGCTTCCTGCACACTGGGCCCCTGTACACTGTGCTTCCTGCACACTAGGCTCCTGCACATTGGGCTTCCTGCACACTAGGCTCCTGCACATTGGGCTTCCTGCACACTGGGATTCCTGCATACTCGGCTCCTGCACACTGGGCTTCCTGCACACTAGGCTCCTGCACATTGGGCTTCCTGCACACGGGGCTTCCTGCACACGAGGCTTCATGCACACTAGGCTTCCTGAACACGACGTTCCTGGTCACTGTGCTTCCTGCACACTAGGCTCCTGCACATTGGGCTTCCTGAACACTGGGATTCCTGCACACTAGGCTCCTGCACACGGGGCTTCCTGCACACTAGGCTCCTGCACACTGGGCTTCCTGCACACTAGGCTTCCTGCAAACTAGGCTTCCTGCACACAAGGCTTCCTGCACACGGGGCTTCCTGCACGCTAGGCTTCCTGCACACTGGGCTCCTGCACATGGGGCTTCCTGCACACTAGGCTCCTGCACACTTGGCTTCCTGCACACTAGGCTCCTGCACACTAGGCTCCTGCACATTGGGCTTCCTGCACACTAGGCTCCTGCACATTGGGCTTCCTGCACACTGGGATTCCTGCACACTCGGCTCCTGCACACTGGGCTTCCTGCACACTAGGCTCCTGCACATTGGGCTTCCTGCACACGGGGCTTCCTGCACACTAGGCTTCATGCACACTAGGCTTCCTGAACACGAGGTTCCTGGTCACTGTGCTTCCTGCACACTAGGCTCCTGCACATTCGGCTTCCTGAACACTGGGATTCCTGCACACTAGGCTCCTGCACACTGGGCTTCCTGCACACTGGGCTTCCTGCACACTAGGCTCCTGCACACTGTGCTTCCTGCACACGGGGCTTCCTGCACACTGGGCTTCCTGCACAATGGGCTTCCTGCACACGGGTCTTCCTGCACACTAGGCTCCTGCACACTGGGCTTCCTGCACACTAGGCTCCTGCAGACTGGGCTTCCTGCACACTGGGCTTCCTGCACACTGGGCTCCTGCACACGGTGCTTCCTTCACACTAGGCCCCTGCACACTGGGCTTCCTGCACACGAGGCTTCCTGCACACGGGGCTTCCTGCACACTAGGCTCCTGCACACTGGGCTTCCTGCACACGGGGCTTCCTGCACATTGGGCTTCCTGCACACTAGGCTTCCTGCACACTAGGCTCCTGCACACTAGGCTCCTGCACATTGGGCTTCCTGAACACTGGGATTCCTGCACACTAGGCTCCTGCACACTGGGCTTCCTGCACACGAGGCTTCCTGCACACTAGGCTTCCTGCACACTAGGCTCCTACAGACTTTGCTTCCTGCACACTAGGCTCCTGCCCATTGGGCTTCCTGAACACTGGGATTCCTGCACACTAGACTCCTGCACACTGGGCTTCCTGCACACTAGGCTCGTGCACACTATGCTCCTGCACACTGTACTTCCTGCACACGGGGCTTCCTGCACACTAGGCTCCTGGACACTGGGCTTCCTGTACACGGGGCTTCCTGCACACTGGGCTTCCTGCACACGGGGCTTCCTGCACATGAGGCTTCCTGCACACTGGGCATCCTGCACACTGGGCTTCCTGCCCACGGGGCTTCCTGCACAGTGGGCTTCCTGCACTCTGGGCTTCCTGCAAACTAGGCTTCCTGCACACTAGGCTTCCTGCACACGGGGCTTCCTGCACACTAGGCTTCCTGCACACTGGGCTCCTGCACACGGGGCTTCCTGCACACGAGGCTTCCTGCACACTGGGCTCCTGCACACGGGGCTTCCTGCACACTAGGCTCCTGCATACTGGGCTTCCTGCACACTAGGCTTCCTGTACACTTGTGCTTCCTGCACACTAGGCGTCCTGCACATTGGGCTACCCTGCACGACTAGGCTCCTGCACATCTGGGGCGGTCCTGCACACGGGGCTTCACTGCACACCGAGGCTTCATGCACAACTGGGCTACCTGCACACTGGGCTTCCTGCACACTGGGCGTCTGCACACGGGTCTTCCTGCACACTAGGGTCCTGCACAACTGGGCTTACCTGCACACTAGGGCTCACTGCACACTGGGCTTCATGCACACGAGGCTTCCCTGCACACTAGGCTCCTGCACACTGGGCTTCCCTGCACACTAGGCTTCCTGCACACTGGGCTTCCTGCACAATGGCTTCCTGCACACTATGCTCTTGCACACTAGGCTCCTGCACACGAGCTTCCTGCACACGGGGCTTCCTGCACACAGGGGCTTCCTGCACACTAGGCTTCCTGCACACTGGGCTTCCTGCACATGAGGGCTTCCTGCACACTCAGGTGCTGCACACTCGGCTCCTGCACACTAGGTTCCTGCACACGAGGCTTGCTGCAAACTAGGTTCCTGCACACGAGCTTGCTGCACACGGGGCTTGCTGCATAAAAGGCTTCCTGCACACGAGGCTTGCTGCACACGAGGCTCCTGCACACGAGGCTACCTGCACACGGGGCTTCCAGCACAGGAGGATCCTACACACTCGGCTCTTGCACACTGGGCTTCCTGCACACTGGGCTTCCTGCACACTAGGCTCCTGCACACTAGGCTTCCTGCACACTATTCTTCCTGCACACTAGGCTCCTGCACACTAGGCTTCCTGCACACTGGGCTTCCTGCACACTGGGCTTCCTGCACATGGGGCTTCCTGCACACTGGGCTTCCTGCACACTAGGCTTCCTGCACACTGGGCTTCCTGCACCCTGGGCTTCCTGCACAATGGTCTTCCTGCACACTAGGCTTCTGCACACTAGTCTACTGCACACGAGGCTTCCTGCACACTGGGCTTCCTGCACACGGGGCTTCCTGCACACTGGGCTTCCTGAACACTGGGCTTCCTGCACATGAGGCTTCCTGCACACTCAGCTTCCTGCACACTCGGCTTGCTGCACACTAGGTTCCTGCACACGATGCTTCCTGCACACTCGGCTTGCTGCAAACTCGGCTTGCTGTACACTGGGCTTCCTGCAGACGAGGCTTCCTGCACACGAGGCTTCCTGCACATGAGTCTTCCTGCACACGAGGCTTCCTGCACACTGGGCTTCCTGCCCACGGAGCTTCCTGCACACTGGGCTTCCAGCACACTGGGTTTCCTGCACACGGGTCTTCCTGCACACTAGGCTCCTGCACACTGGGCTTCCTGCACACTAGGCTCCTGCACACTGAGCTTCCTGCAAACTGGGCTTCCTGCACACGGGGCTTCCTGCACACTCGGCTCCTGCACACTGGCTTCCTGCCCACGGGGCTTCCTGCACACTGGGCTTCCTGCACACTAGGCTCCTGCACACTGGGCTTCCTGCACACTGGGATTCCTGCACACTAGGCTCCTGCACACTGTGCTTCCTGCACACGGGGCTTCCTGCACACTAGGCTCCTGCACACTGTGCTTCCTGCACACTAGGCTCCTGCACACTGGGTCTTCCTGCACACAAGGCTTCCTGCACACTAGGCTTCCTGCACACTGGGCTTCCTGCACACTAGGCTTCCTGCAAACTAGGCTTCCTGCACACTAGGCTTCCTGCAAACTAGGCTTCCTGCACACTAGGCTTCCTGCACACGGGACTTCCTGCACACTAGAATTCCTGCACACTGGGCTCCTGCACTCGGGGCTTCCTGCACACGAGGCTTCCTGCACACTGGGCCCCTGTACACTGTGCTTCCTGCACACTAGGCTCCTGCACATTGGGCTTCCTGCACACTAGGCTCCTGCACATTGGGCTTCCTGCACACTAGGCTCCTGCACATTGGGCTTCCTGCACACTGGGATTCCTGCATACTCGGCTCCTGCACACTGGGCTTCCTGCACACTAGGCTCCTGCACATTGGGCTTCCTGCACACGGGGCTTCCTGCACACGAGGCTTCATGCACACTAGGCTTCCTGAACACGACGTTCCTGGTCACTGTGCTTCCTGCACACTAGGCTCCTGCACATTGGGCTTCCTGAACACTGGGATTCCTGCACACTAGGCTCCTGCACACTGGGCTTCCTGCACACTGGGCTTCCTGCACACTAGGCTCCTGCACACTGTGCTTCCTGCACATGGGGCTTCCTGCACACTGGGCTTCCTGCACACTGGGCTTCCTGCACACGGGTCTTCCTGCACACTAGGCTCCTGCACACTGGGCTTCCTGCACACTAGGCTCCTGCACACTGGGCTTCCTGCACACGGGGCTTCCTGCAAACTAGGCTCCTGCACACTGGGCTTCCTGCCCACAGGGCTTCCTGCACACTGTGCTTCCTGCACACTAGGCTTCCTGCACACTAGGCTTCCTGCACACTGTGCTTCCTGCACACAAGGCTCCTGCACACGGGGCTTCCTGCACGCTAGGCTTCCTGCACACTGGGCTCCTGCACACTAGGCTTCCTGCACACTAGGCTCCTGCACACTGGGCTTCCTGCACACTAGGCTCCTGCACACTAGGCTTCCTGCACACTAGGCTTCCTGCACACTCGGCTCCTGCACACGAGGCCTCCTGCACACGAGGCTTCCTGCACACTGGGCTCCTGCACACTGGGTCTTCCTGCACACAAGGCTTCCTGCACACTAGGCTTCCTGCACACTGGGCTTCCTGCACACTAGGCTTCCTGCAAACTAGGCTTCCTGCACACTAGGCTTCCTGCAAACTAGGCTTCCTGCACACTAGGCTTCCTGCACACGGGACTTCCTGCACACTAGAATTCCTGCACACTGGGCTCCTGCACTCGGGGCTTCCTGCACACGAGGCTTCCTGCACACTGGGCCCCTGTACACTGTGCTTCCTGCACACTAGGCTCCTGCACATTGGGCTTCCTGCACACTAGGCT
>CM059433.1:47637077-47734570 GCA_030390025.1 Squalus acanthias | reverse complement strand
GGGCTTCCTGCACACTGGGCTTCCCGCACACTGGGCTTCCTGCACACTAGGCTTCCTGCACACTGGGCTTCCTGCACACTAGGCTTCCTGCACACTGGGCTTCCTGCACACGGGGCTTCCTGCACACTGGGCTTCCTGCACACTAGGCTTCCTGCACACTGGGCTTCCTGCACACTGGGCTTCCTGCACATGAGGCTTCCTGCACAGTGGGCTTCCTGCACACTAGGTTCCTGCACACGAGCCTTGCAGCACACTAGGTTCCTGCACACGGGGTTTCCTTCACACTAGGCTCCTGCACACTAGGCTCCTGCACACTGGGCTTCCTGCACACTGGGCTTCCTGCACACTGGGCTTCCTGCACACTGGGCTTCCTGCACACTGGGCTTCCTGCACACTGGGCTTCCTGCACACGAGGCTTCCTGTACACTGGGCTTCCTGCACACGGGTCTTCCTGCACACTAGGCTCCTGCACACTGGGCTTCCTGCACACTAGGCTCCTGCACACTGAGCTGACTGTACACTGGGCTTCCTGCACACGGGGCTTCCTGCACACTAGGCTCCTGCACATTGGGCTTCCTGCACACTGGGCTTCCTGCACACTCGGCTCCTGCACACTGGGCTTCCTGCACACTGGGCTTCATGCACACTAGTCTCCTGCACACTGGGCTTCCTGCACACTGGGCTTCCTGCACACTAGGCTTCCTGCACACGAGGCTTCCTGCACACAAGGCTCCTGCACACTGTGCTTCCTGCACACTAGGCTCCTGCACATTGGGCTTCCTGCACACTGTGCTTCCTGCACACTAGGCTCCTGCACATTGGGCTTCCTGCACACTAGGCTTCCTGCACACCAGGCTCCTGCACACTGTGCTTCCTGCACACTAGGCTCCTGCACACGAGGCATCATGCACACTGTGCTTCCTGCACACTAGGCTCCTGCACACTAGGCTCCTGCACACGATGCTTCCTGCACACTGGGATTCCTGCACACTAGGCTCCTGCACACTAGGCTCCTGCAGACGAGGCTTCCTGCACACAGGGCTTCCTGCACACTAGACTCCTGCACACTGGGCTTCCTGCACACTGGGCTTCCTGCAGACTAGGCTTCCTACACACGAGGCTTCCCGCCCATGAGGCTTCCTGCACACTAGGCTCCTGCACACTTGGCTTCCTGCACACTGGGCTTCCTGCACACGGGGCTTCCTTCACACTAGGCTCCTGCACACTAGGCTCCTGCACACTGGGCTTCCTGCACACTGGGCTTCCTGCACACTGGGCTTCCTGCACACGGGGCTTCCTGCACACGAGGCATCCTGTACACTGGGCTTCCTGCCCACGGGGCTTCCTGCACACGGGGCTTCCTGCACACTGTGCTTCCTGCACACTAGGCTCCTGCACACTGAGCTGACTGTACACTGGGCTTCCTGCACACGGGGCTTCCTGCACACTAGGCTCCTGCACATTGGGCTTCCTGCACACTGGGCTTCCTGCACACTCGGCTCCTGCACACTGGGCTTCCTGCACACTGGGCTTCATGCACACTAGGCTCCTGCACACTGGGCTTCCTGCACACTAGTCTCCTGCACACTGGGCTTCCTGCACACTGGGCTTCCTGCACACTAGGCTTCCTGCACACGAGGCTTCCTGCACACAAGGCTCCTGCACACTGTGCTTCCTGCACACTAGGCTCCTGCACATTGGGCTTCCTACACACTGTGCTTCCTGCACACTAGGCTCCTGCACATTGGGCTTCCTGCACACTAGGCTTCCTGCACACCAGGCTCCTGCACACTGTGCTTCCTGCACACTAGGCTCCTGCACACGAGGCATCATGCACACTGTGCTTCCTGCACACTAGGCTCCTGCACACTAGGCTCCTGCACACGATGCTTCCTGCACACTGGGATTCCTGCACACTAGGCTCCTGCACACTAGGCTCCTGCAGACGAGGCTTCCTGCACACAGGGCTTCCTGCACACTAGACTCCTGCACACTCGGCTTGCTGCACACTGGGCTTCCTGCAGACTAGGCTTCCTACACACGAGGCTTCCCGCCCATGAGGCTTCCTGCACACTAGGCTCCTGCACACTTGGCTTCCTGCACACTGGGCTTCCTGCACACGGGGCTTCCTTCACACTAGGCTCCTGCACACTAGGCTCCTGCACACTGGGCTTCCTGCACACTGGGCTTCCTGCACACTGGGCTTCCTGCACACGGGGCTTCCTGCACACGAGGCTTCCTGTACACTGGGCTTCCTGCCCACGGGGCTTCCTGCACACGGGGCTTCCTGCACACTGGGCTTCCTGCACACTGGGCTTCCTGCACACGGGTCTTCCTGCACACTAGGCTCCTGCACACTGGGCTTCCTGCACACTAGGCTCCTGCACACTGAGCTGACTGTACACTGGGCTTCCTGCACACTAGGCTCCTGCACATTGGGCTTCCTGCACACTGGGCTTCCTGCACACTGGGCTTCATGCACACTAGGCTCCTGCACACTGGGCTTCCTGCACACTAGGCTCCTGCACATTGGGCTTCCTGCACACTGTGCTTCCTGCACACTAGGCTCCTGCACATTGGGCTTCCTGCACACTAGGCTTCCTGCACACCAGGCTCCTGCACACTGTGCTTCCTGCACACTAGGCTCCTGCACACGAGGCATCCTGCACACTGTGCTTCCTGCACACTAGGCTCCTGCACACTTGGCTCCTGCACACGAGGCTTCCTGCACACTGGCATTCCTGCACACTAGGCTCCTGCACACTAGGCTCCTGCAGACGAGGCTTCCTGCACACAGGGCTTCCTGCACACTAGACTCCTGCACACTGGGCTTCCTGCACACAGGGCTTCCTGCACACTAGGCTTCCTGCACACTAGGCTTCCTGCACACTAGGCTCCTGCACACTTGGCTTCCTGCACACTGGGCTTCCTGCACACGGGGCTTCCTTCACACTAGGCTCCTGCACACTAGGCTCCTGCACACTGGGCTTCCTGCACACTGGGCTTCCTGCACACTGGGCTTCCTGCACACGGGGCTTCCTGCACACGAGGCATCCTGTACACTGGGCTTCCTGCCCACGGGGCTTCCTGCACACGGGGCTTCCTGCACACTGGGCTTCCTGCACACTGTGCTTCCTGCACACGGGTCTTCCTGCACACTAGGCTCCTGCACACTGGGCTTCCTGCACACTAGGCTCCTGCACACTGAGCTGACTGTACACTGGGCTTCCTGCACACTAGGCTCCTGCACATTGGGCTTCCTGCACACTGGGCTTCCTGCACACTGGGCTTCATGCACACTAGGCTCCTGCACACTGGGCTTCCTGCACACTAGGCTCCTGCACATTGGGCTTCCTGCACACTGTGCTTCCTGCACACTAGGCTCCTGCACATTGGGCTTCCTGCACACTAGGCTTCCTGCACACCAGGCTCCTGCACACTGTGCTTCCTGCACACTAGGCTCCTGCACACGAGGCATCCTGCACACTGTGCTTCCTGCACACTAGCCTCCTGCACACTTGGCTCCTGCACACGAGGCTTCCTGCACACTGGCATTCCTGCACACTAGGCTCCTGCACACTAGGCTCCTGCAGACGAGGCTTCCTGCACACAGGGCTTCCTGCACACTAGACTCCTGCACACTGGGCTTCCTGCACACAGGGCTTCCTGCACACTAGGCTTCCTGCACACTAGGCTTCCTGCACACTAGGCTCCTGCACACTGTGCTTGCTGCACACTAGGTTCCTGCACATGAGACTTGCTGCACAGTAGGTTCCTGCACACGAGGCCTCCTGCACACGAGGCTACCTGCACACGGGGCTTCCTGCACAGGAGGCTCCTGCACACGAGGCTTGCTACACACTCGGCTTGCTGCACACTCGGCTTGCTGCACACAGGGCTTCCTGCAGACGAGGCTTCCGGCACACGAGGCTTCCAGCACATGAGGCTTCCTGCACACTAGGCTCCTGCACACTTGGCTTCCTGCACACTAGGCTCCTGCACACGGGGTTTCTTGCACACTGGGCTTCCTGCCCACGGGGCTTCCTGCACACGTGGCTCTTGCACACTGGGCTTCCTGCACATGGGGCTTCCTGCACACAAGGCTTCCTGCACACTGGGCTTCCTGCACACTGGGCTTCCTGCACACTGGGCTTCCTGCACACTAGGCTCCTGCACACTGGGCTTCCTGCACACTAGGCTCCTGCACACTGGGCTTCCTGCACACTGTGCTCCTGCAAACTGGGTTTCCTGCACACTAGGCTCCTGCACACTGGGCTTCCTGCACACTGGGCTTCCTGCACACTAGGCTCCTGCACACTGTGCTTCCTGCACACTAGGCTCCTGCACATTGGGCTTCCTGCACACTGTGCTTCCTGCACACTAGGCTCCTGCACATTGGGCTTCCTGCACACTGGGATTCCTGCACAGTGGGCTCCTGCACACTAGGCTTCCTGCTAACTAGACTCCTGCACACGAGGCTTCCTGCACACGGGGCTTCCTGCACACTAGGCTCCTGCACACTGGGCTTCCTGCACAATGGGCTTCCTGCACACTCGGCTTCCTGCACACTAGGCTCCTGCACACGAGGCTAGCTCCACACTGGGATTCCTGCACACTAGGCTCCTGCACACTAGGCTTCCTGCACACTAGGCTCCTGCACACGAGGCTTCCTGCACACGGGGCTTCCTGCACACTGGGCTTCCTGCACACTAGGCTCCTGCACATTGGGCTTCCTGTACACTGGGATTCCTGCACACTAGGCTCCTACACACTAGGCTTCCTGCACACTAGGCTCCTGCACACGAGGCTTCCTGCACACGGGGCTTCCTGCACACTGGGATTCCTGCACACTAGACTCCTGCACACTAGGCTCCTGCACACTGGGCTTCCTGCACACTGGGCTTCCTGCACACTAGGCTCCGGCACACGGGGCTTGCTGCACACGGGGCTTCCTGCACACTGTGCTCCTGCACACTAGGCTTCCTGCACACTGTGGTTCCTGCACACTAGGCTTCCTGCACACTGTGGTTCCTGCACACTGGGCTTCCTACACACGGGGCTTCCTGCACACGGGGCTTCCTGCACACTGGGCTTTCTGCACATGGGGCTTCCTGCACACTAGGCTCCTGCACACTGGGCTTCCTGCACACTAGGCTCCTGCACACTGGGCTTCCTGCACACTGGGCTTCCTGCACACTGGGCTTCCTGCACTCTAGGCTCCTGCACACTGGGCTTCCTGCACACTGGGCTTCCTGTACACTAGGCTCCTGCACACTGGGCTTCCTGCACACGTGGCTTCCTGCACACTGGGCTTTCTGAACACGGGGCTTCCTGCACACTAGGCTCCTGCACATTGTGCTTCCTGCACACTGTGCTTCCTGCACACTAGGGTCCTGCACACTGGGCTTCCTGCACACGAGGCTTCCTGCAGACTGGGCTTCCTGCACACTGGGCTTCCTGTACACTAGGCTCCTGCACACTGGGCTTCCTGCACACGTGGCTTCCTGCACACTGGGCTTTCTGAACACGGGGCTTCCTGCACACTAGGCTCCTGCACATTGTGCTTCCTGCACACTGTGCTTCCTGCACACTAGGCTCCGGCACACGGGGCTTCCTGCACACGGGGCTTCCTGCACACTGTGCTCCTGCACACTAGGCTTCCTGCACACTGTGGTTCCTGCACACTGGGCTTCCTGCACACTGTGGTTCCTGCACACTGGGCTTCCTGCACACGGGGCTTCCTGCACACGGGGCTTCCTGCACACTGGGCTTTCTGCACATGGGGCTTCCTGCACACTAGGCTCCTGCACACTAGGCTTCCTGCACACTAGGCTCCTGCACACTGGGCTTCCTGCAGACTGGGCTTCCTGCACACTGGGCTTCCTGCACTCTAGGCTCCTGCACACTGGGCTTCCTGCACACATTGGCTTCCTGTACACTGGGCTCCTGCACACTAGGCTTCCTGAACACGGGGCTTCCTGCACACTAGGCTCCTGCACATTGTGCTTCCTGCACACTGTGCTTCCTGCACACTGTGCTTCCTGCACACTAGGGTCCTGCACACTGGGCTTCCTGCATATGAGGCTTCCTGCAGACGGGGCTTCCTGCACACTGGGCTTCCTGCACATTAGGCTCCTGCACACTCGGCTCCTGCACACAAGTCTTCCTGCACAGGAGGCTTCCTGCCCACGGGGCTTCCTGCACACGGGGCTTCCTGCACACTGGGCTTCCTGCACACTGGGCTTCCTGCACACGGGGCTTCATGCACACGGAGCTTCCTGCACATGGGGCTTCCTGCACACTAGACTCCTGCACACTGGGCTTCCTGCACACTGGGCTTCCTGCACACTAGACTCCTGCACACTGGGCTTCCTGCACACTGGGCTTCCTGCACACTAGGCTTCCTGCACACTAGGCTTCCTGCACACTAGGCTCCTGCACAATGTGCTTCCTGCACACTAGGCTCCTGCACATTGGGCTTCCTGCACACTGGGATTCCAGCACACTAGGCTCCTGCACACTGTGCTTCCTGCACACAAGGCTCCTGCACACTGTGCTTCCTGCACTCTAGGCTCCTGCACATTGGGCTTCCTGCACACTGTGCTTCCTGCACTCTAGGCTCCTGCACATTGGGCTTCCTGCACACTGGGATTCCAGCACACTAGGCTACTGCACACTAGGCTTCCTGCACACTAGGCTCCTGCAAACGAGGCTTCCTGCACACGGGGCTTCCTGCACACTAGGCTCCTGCACATTGGGCTTCCTGCACACTGTGCTTCCTGCACACAAGGCTCCTGCACACGGGGCTTCCTGCACACTAAGCTCCTGCACACTGGGCTTCCTGCACACTAGGCTTCCTGCACACTAGGCTCCTGCACACTAGGCTTCTGCACACTGTGCTTCCTGCACACTAGCCTCCTGCACAAGAGGCATCCTGCACACTGTGGATCCTGCACACTGGGCTTCCTGCACACTAGGCTCCGGCACATGGGGCTTCCTGCACACGATGTTTCCTGCACACTAGGCTCCTGCACACTAGGCTTCTGCACACTGTGCTTCCTGCACACTAGCCTCCTGCACAAGAGGCATCCTGCACACTGTGGATCCTGCACACTGGGCTTCCTGCACACTAGGCTCCGCCACATGGGGCTTCCTGCACACTAGGCTCCTGCACACTGGGCTTCCTGCACACTAGGCTCCTGCACACTGGGCTTCCTGCACACTGTGCTCCTGCACACTGGGTTTCCTGCACACTAGGCTCCTGCACACTGGGCTTCCTGCACACTGGGCTCCCTGCACACTAGGCTCCTGCACACTGTGCTTCCTGCACACTAGGCTCCTGCACATTGGGCTTCCTGCACACTGTGCTTCCTGCACACTAGGCTCCTGCACATTGGGCTTCCTGCACACTGGGATTCCTGCACAGTGGGCTCCTGCACACTAGGCTTCCTGCTAACTAGACTCCTGCACACGAGGCTTCCTGCACACGGGGCTTCCTGCACACTAGGCTCCTGCACACTGGGCTTCCTGCACAATGGGCTTCCTGCACACTAGGCTTCCTGCACACTAGGCTCCTGCACACGAGGCTAGCTCCACACTGGGATTCCTGCACACTAGGCTCCTACACACTAGGCTTCCTGCACACTAGGCTCCGGCACACGAGGCTTCCTGCACACGGGGCTTCCTGCACACTGGGCTTCCTGCACACGAGGCTTCCTGCACACGGGGCTTCCTGCACACTAGGCTTCCTGTACACTAGGCTCCTGCACATTGGGCTTCCTGTACACTGGGATTCCTGCACACTAGGCTCCTACACACTAGGCTTCCTGCACACTAGGCTCCTGCACACGAGGCTTCCTGCACACGGGGCTTCCTGCACACTGGGATTCCTGCACACTAGACTCCTGCACACGGAGCTTCCTGCACATGGTGCTTCCTGCACACTAGACTCCTGCACACTGGGCTTCCTGCACACGGGGCTTCCTGCACACGGGGCTTCCTGCACACTGGGCTTTCTGCACATGGGGCTTCCTGCACACTAGGCTCCTGCACACTGGGCTTCCTGCACACGTGGCTTCCTGCACACTGGGCTTTCTGAACACGGGGCTTCCTGCACACTAGGCTCCTGCACATTGTGCTTCCTGCACACTGTGCTTCCTGCACACTAGGGTGCTGCACACTGGGCTTCCTGCACACGAGGCTTCCTGCAGACTGGGCTTTCTGCACATGGGGCTTCCTGCACACTAGGCTCCTGCACACTGGGCTTCCTGCACACTAGGCTCCTGCACACTGGGCTTCCTGCACACTGGGCTTCCTGCACACTGGGCTTCCTGCACTCTAGGCTCCTGCACACTGGGCTTCCTGCACACTGGGCTTCCTGTACACTAGGCTCCTGCACACTGGGCTTCCTGCACACGTGGCTTCCTGCACACTGGGCTTTCTGAACACGGGGCTTCCTGCACACTAGGCTCCTGCACATTGTGCTTCCTGCACACTGTGCTTCCTGCACACTAGGGTCCTGCACACTGGGCTTCCTGCACACGAGGCTTCCTGCAGACTGGGCTTCCTGCACACTGGGCTTCCTGTACACTAGGCTCCTGCACACTGGGCTTCCTGCACACGTGGCTTCCTGCACACTGGGCTTTCTGAACACGGGGCTTCCTGCACACTAGGCTCCTGCACATTGTGCTTCCTGCACACTGTGCTTCCTGCACACTAGGCTCCGGCACACGGGGCTTCCTGCACACGGGGCTTCCTGCACACTGTGCTCCTGCACACTAGGCTTCCTGCACACTGTGGTTCCTGCACACTGGGCTTCCTGCACACTGTGGTTCCTGCACACTGGGCTTCCTGCACACGGGGCTTCCTGCACACGGGGCTTCCTGCACACTGGGCTTTCTGCACATGGGGCTTCCTGCACACTAGGCTCCTGCACACTGGGCTTCCTGCACACTAGGCTCCTGCACACTGGGCTTCCTGCAGACTGGGCTTCCTGCACACTGGGCTTCCTGCACTCTAGGCTCCTGCACACTGGGCTTCCTGCACACATTGGCTTCCTGTACACTAGGCTCCTGCACACTAGGCTTCCTGAACACGGGGCTTCCTGCACACTAGGCTCCTGCACATTGTGCTTCCTGCACACTGTGCTTCCTGCACACTAGGATCCTGCACACTGGGCTTCCTGCACATGAGGCTTCCTGCAGACGGGGCTTCCTGCACACTGGGCTTCCTGCACATTAGGCTCCTGCACACTCGGCTCCTGCACACGGGGCTTCCTGCACACAAGTCTTCCTGCACAGGAGGCTTCCTGCCCACGGGGCTTCCTGCACACGGGGCTTCCTGCACACTGGGCTTCCTGCACACTGTGCTTCCTGCACACGGGGCTTCATGCACACGGAGCTTCCTGCACATGGTGCTTCCTGCACACTAGACTCCTGCACACTGGGCTTCCTGCACACTGGGCTTCCTGCACACTAGACTCCTGCACACTGGGCTTCCTGCACACTGGGCTTCCTGCACACTAGGCTTCCTGCACACTAGGCTTCCTGCACACTCGGCTCCTGCACACTGTGCTTCCTGCACTCTAGGCTCCTGCACATTGGGCTTCCTGCACACTGTGCTTCCTGCACTCTAGGCTCCTGCACATTGGGCTTCCTGCACACTGGGATTCCAGCACACTAGGCTCCTGCACATTGGGCTTCCTGCACACGAGGCTCCTGCAAACGAGGCTTCCTGCACATGGGGCTTCCTGCACACTAGGCTCCTGCACATTGGGCTTCCTGCACACTGTGCTTCCTGCACACAAGGCTCCTGCACACGGGGCTTCCTGCACACTAAGCTCCTGCACACTGGGCTTCCTGCACACTAGGCTTCCTGCACACTAGGCTCCTGCACACTAGGCTTCTGCAGACTGTGCTTCCTGCACACTAACCTCCTGCACAAGAGGCATCCTGCACACTGTGGATCCTGCACACTGGGCTTCCTGCACACTAGGCTCCGGCACATGGGGCTTCCTGCACACGATGTTTCCTGCACACTGGGCTTCCTGCACATTGTGGTTCCTGCACACTGGGCTTCCTGCACACAGGGCTTCCTGCACACGGGGCTTCCTGCACACTGGGCTTTCCTGCACACTGGGCTTCCTGCACACTAGGCTCCTGCACACTGTGCTTCCTGCACACTAGGCTCCTGCACATTGTGCTTCCTGCACACTAGGCTCCTGCACATTGGGCTTCCTGCACACTGGGATTCCTGCACTCTAGGCTCCTGCACTCTAGGCTTCCTGCTAACTAGGCTCCTGCACACGAGGCTTCCTGTACACGGGGCTTCCTGCACACTAGGCTCCTGCACACTGGGCTTCCTGCACACTGGGCTTCCTGCACACTAGGCTCCTGCACACGGAGCTTCCTGCACACTGGGCTTCCTGCACACGAGTCTACCTGCACACGAGGCTTCCTGCCCACGGGGCTTCCTGCACACGTGGATTCCTGCACACTGGGCTTCCTGCACACGGGGCTTCCTGCACACTAGGCTCCTGCACACTGGGCTTCCTGCACACGGGGCTTCCTGCACACTAGGCTCCTGCACACTGGGCTTCCTGCACACTGGGCTTCCTGCACACTGGGCTTCCTGCACACTAGGCTCCTGCACACTGGGTTTCCTGCACACTAGGCTCCTGCACACTGGGCTTCCTGCACACTGGGCTTCCTGCACACTAGAGTTCCTGCACACTAGGCTCCTGCACACTGGGTTTCCTGCACACTAGGCTCCTGCACACTGCGCTTCCTGCACACTGGGCTTCCTGCACACTAGGCTTCCTGCACACTGGGATGCCTGCACACTAGGCTCCTACACACTAGGCTTCCTGCACACTAGGCTCCTGCACACGAGGCTTCCTGCACACGGGGCTTCCTGCACACTGGGCTTCCTGCACACTAGGCTTCCTGCACACTAGGCTTCCTGCACACTAGGCTCCTGCACATCGGGCTTCCTGTACACTGGGATTCCTGCACATTAGGCTCCTACACACTAGGCTTCCTGCACACTAGGATCCTGCACACGAGGCATCCTGCATAAGGGGCTTCCTGCACACTGGGCTTCCAGCGCACTCGACATCCTGCACACTAGACTTCTGCACACTAGGCTCCTGCACACTGGGCTTCCTGCACACTGGGCTTCCTGCACACTAGGCTCCGGCACACGGGGCTTCCTGCACATGGGGCTTCCTGCACACTGGGCTCCTGCACACTAGGCTTCCTGCACACTGTGGTTCCTGCACACTGGGCTTCCTGCACACGGGGCTTCCTGCACACGGGGCTTCCTGCACACTGGGCTCCTGCACACTAGGCTTCCTGCACACTGTGGTTCCTGCACACTGGGCTTCCTGCACACGGGGCTTCCTGCACACTAGGCTCCTGCACACTGGGCTCCTGCACACTGGGCTTCCTGCACACTAGGCTCCTGCACACTGGGCTTCCTGCACACTGGGCTTCCTGCACACTAGGCTCCTGCACACTGGGCTTCCTGCACACTGGGCCTCCTGTACACTAGGCTCCTGCACACTGGGCTTCCTGCACACGTGGCTTCCTGCACACTGGGCTTCCTGCACACGGGGCTTCCTGCACACTAGGCTCCTGCACACTGTGCTTCCTGCACACGGGGCTTCATGCACACGGAGCTTCCTGCACACGGGGCTTCCTGCACACAAGGCTCCTGCACACTGAGCTTCCAGCACACTGGGCTTCCTGCACACTAGGCTTCCTGCACACTAGGCTTCCTGCACACTAGGCTCCTGCACAATGTGCTTCCTGCACACTAGGCTCCTGCACATTGGGCTTCCTGCACACTGTGCTTCCTGCACTCTAGGCTCCTGCACATTGGGCTTCCTGCACACTGGGATTCCTGCACACTCGGCTACTGCACACTGGGCTTCCTGCACACTAGGCTTCCTGCAAACTAGGCTCATGCACACTGGGCTTCCTGCACACTAGGCTGCTGCACACTAGGCTCCTGCACACTAGGTGTCCTGCACACTATTCTTCCTGCACACTAGGCTCCTGCACAGTAGGCTTCCTGCACATGGGGCTTCCTGCACACTGGTCTTCCTGCACAGTAGGCTTCCTGCACACTAGGCTTCCTGCACACTAGCCTCCTGCACACTAGGCTTCCTCCACACTCGGCTTCCTGCACACTGGGCTTCCTGCACACTGGGCTTCCTGCACACTAGGCTCCTGCACACGAGGCTTCCTGCACACGGGGCTTCCTGCACACGTGGCTTCCTGCACACTGGGCTTCCTGCAGACTGGGCTTCCTGCACATGAGGCTTCCTGCACACTCGGCTTGCTGCACACTAGGTTCCTGCACACGAGGCTTGCTGCTCACTATGTTCCTGCACACGAGGTTTGCTGCACACGGGGCTTGCTGCACACAAGGCTTCATGCACACGAGGCTTGCTGCAAACTAGGCTCCTGCACACGAGGCTACCTGCACACGGGGCTTCCTGCACACGGGGCTTCCTGCACACGAGGCTCCTGCACACTCGGCTTGCTGCACACTCGGCTTGCTGCACACTCGGCTTCCTGCAGACGAGGCTTCCTGCACACGAGGCTTCCTGCACATGAGGCTGCCTGCACACGATGCTTGCTGCACACTCGGCTTCCTGCAGACGAGGCTTCCTGCACTCTAGGCTCCTGCACACTTGGCTTCCTGCACACTAGGTTTCCTGCACACTGGGCTTCTTGCAGACTAGGCTTCCTGCACAGTAGGCTTCCTGCACACTCGGCTTGCTGCACACTGGGATTCCTGCAGACGAGGCTTCCTGCACACGAGGCTCCTGCACACTGGGCTTCCTGCACACTAGGCTCCTGCACACTAGGCTCCTGCACACAGGGCTTCCTGCACACGGGGCTTCCTGCACACTGGGCTTTCTGCACACGGGGCTTCCTGCACACTGGGCTCCTGCACACTGGGCTTCCTGCACACTGGGCTTCCTGCACACTGGGCTTCCTGTACACTAGGCTCCTGCACACTGGACTTCCTGCACACTGTGCTTCCTGCACACTAGGCTCCTGCACATTGGGCTTCCTGCACACTGTGCTTCCTGCACACTAGGCTCCTGCACTTTGGGCTTCCTGCACACTGGGATTCCTGCACACTAGGCTCCTGCACTCTAGGCTTCCTGCTAACTAGGCTCCTGCACACGAGGCTTCCTGCACACGGGGCTTCCTGCACACTAGGCTCCTGCACACTGGGCTTCCTGCACACTGGGCTTCCTGCACACTAGGCTCCTGCACACTGAGCTTCCAGCACACTGGGCTTCCTGCACACTAGGCTTCCTGCACACTAGGCTTCCTGCACACTAGGCTCCTGCACAATGTGCTTCCTGCACACTAGGCTCCTGCACATTGGGCTTCCTGCACACTGTGCTTCCTGCACTCTAGGCTCCTGCACATTGGGCTTCCTGCACACTGGGATTCCTGCACACTCGGCTACTGCACACTGGGCTTCCTGCACACTCGGCTTCCTGCAAACTAGGCTCATGCACACTGGGCTTCCTGCACACTAGGCTGCTGCACACTAGGCTCCTGCACACTAGGTGTCCTGCACACTATTCTTCCTGCACACTAGGCTCCTGCACAGTAGGCTTCCTGCACATGGGGCTTCCTGCACACTGGTCTTCCTGCACACTAGGCTTCCTGCACACTAGGCTTCCTGCACACTAGCCTCCTGCACACTAGGCTTCCTCCACACTAGGCTTCCTGCACACTGGGCTTCCTGCACACTGGGCTTCCTGCACACTAGGCTCCTGCACACGAGGCTTCCTGCACACGGGGCTTCCTGCACACGTGGCTTCCTGCACACTGGGCTTCCTGCAGACTGGGCTTCCTGCACATGAGGCTTCCTGCACACTCGGCTTGCTGCACACTAGGTTCCTGCACACGAGGCTTGCTGCTCACTATGTTCCTGCACACGAGGTTTGCTGCACACGGGGCTTGCTGCACACAAGGCTTCATGCACACGAGGCTTGCTGCAAACTAGGCTCCTGCACACGAGGCTACCTGCACACGGGGCTTCCTGCACACGGGGCTTCCTGCACACGAAGCTCCTGCACACTCGGCTTGCTGCACACTCGGCTTGCTGCACACTCGGCTTCCTGCAGACGAGGCTTCCTGCACACGAGGCTTCCTGCACATGAGGCTGCCTGCACACGATGCTTGCTGCACACTCGGCTTCCTGCACACTGTGCTTCCTGCACACTAGGCTCCTGCACATTGGGCTTCCTGCACACTGGGATTCCTGCACACTAGGCTCCTGCACTCTAGGCTTCCTGCTAACTAGGCTCCTGCACACGAGGCTTCCTGCACACGGGGCTTCCTGCACACTAGGCTCCTGCACACTGGGCTTCCTGCACACTGGGCTTCCTGCACACTAGGCTCCTGCACACGGAGCTTCCTGCACACTGGGCTTCCTGCACACGAGTCTTCCTGCACACGAGGCTTCCTGCCCACTGGGCTTCCTGCACACGTGGATTCCTGCACACTGGGCTTCCTGCACACGGGGCTTCCTGCACACTAGGCTCCTGCACACTGGGCTTCCTGCACACGGGGCTTCCTGCACACTAGGCTCCTGCACACTGGGCTTCCTGCACACTGGGCTTCCTGCACACTAGAGTTCCTGCACACTAGGCTCCTGCACACTGGGTTTCCTGCACACTAGGCTCCTGCACACTGGGCTTCCTGCACATTGGGCTTCCTGCACACTGGGATTCCTGCACACTAGGCTCCTACACACTAGGCTTCCTGCTTACTAGACTCCTGCACACGAGGCTTCCTGCACACGGGGCTTCCTGCACACTAGGCTCCTGCACACTGGGCTTCCTGCACACTGGGCTTCCTGCACACTAGGCTCCTGCACACGAGGCTTCCCCCACACTGGGATGCCTGCACACTAGGCTCCTACACACTAGGCTTCCTGCACACTAGGCTCCTGCACACGAGGCTTCCTGCACACGGGGCTTCCTGCACACTGGGCTTCCTGCACACTAGGCTTCCTGCACACTAGGCTTCCTGTACACTAGGCTCCTGCACATCGGGCTTCCTGTACACTGGGATTCCTGCACACTAGGCTCCTACACACTAGGCTTCCTGCACACTAGGATCCTGCACACGAGGCATCCTGCATAAGGGGCTTCCTGCACACTGGGCTTCCAGCGCACTAGACATCCTGCACACTAGACTTCTGCACACTAGGCTCCTGCACACTGGGCTTCCTGCACACTGGGCTTCCTGCACACTAGGCTCCGGCACACGGGGCTTCCTGCACACGGGGCTTCCTGCACACTGGGCTCCTGCACACTAGGCTTCCAGCACACTGTGGTTCCTGCACACTGGGCTTCCTGCACACGCGGCTTCCTGCACACGGGGCTTCCTGCACACTGGGCTTTCTGCACACGGGGCTTCCTGCGCACTAGGCTCCTGCACACTGGGCTTCCTGCACACTAGGCTCCTGCACACTGGGCTTCCTGCACACTGGGCTTCCTGCACACTGGGCTTCCTGCACACTAGGCTCCTGCACACTGGGCTACCTGCACACTGGGCCTCCTGTACACTAGGCTCCTGCACACTGGGCTTCCTGCACATGTGGCTTCCTGCACACTGGGCTTCCTGCACACGGGGCTTCCTGCACACTAGGCTCCTGCACACTGTGCTTCCTGCACACGGGGCTTCATGCACACGGAGCTTCCTGCACACGGGGCTTCCTGCACACAAGGCTCCTGCACACTGAGCTTCCAGCACACTGGGCTTCCTGCACACTAGGCTTCCTGCACACTCGGCTTCCTGCACACTAGGCTCCTGCACAATGTGCTTCCTGCACACTAGGCTCCTGCACATTGGGCTTCCTGCACACTGTGCTTCCTGCACTCTAGGCTCCTGCACATTGGGCTTCCTGCACACTGGGATTCCTGCACACTAGGCTACTGCACACTGGGCTTCCTGCACACTAGGCTTCCTGCAAACTAGGCTCATGCACACTGGGCTTCCTGTACACTAGGCTGCTGCACACTAGGCTCCTGCACACTAGGTGTCCTGCACACTATTCTTCCTGCACACTAGGCTCCTGCACAGTAGGCTTCCTGCACATGGGGCTTCCTGCACACTGGTCTTCCTGCACACTAGGCTTCCTGCACACTGGGCTTCCTGCACACTAGGCTTCCTGCACACTAGCCTCCTGCACACTAGGCTTCCTGCACACTGGGCTTCCTGCACACTGGGCTTCCTGCACACTAGGCTCCTGCACACGAGGCTTCCTGCACACGGGGCTTCCTGCACACGTGGCTTCCTGCACACTGGGCTTCCTGCAGACTGGGCTTCCTGCACATGAGGCTTCCTGCACACTCGGCTTGCTGCACACTAGGTTCCTGCACACGAGGCTTGCTGCTCACTATGTTCCTGCACACGAGGTTTGCTGCACACGGGGCTTGCTGCACACAAGGCTTCATGCACACGAGTCTTGCTGCAAACTAGGCTCCTGCACACGAGGCTACCTGCACACGGGGCTTCCTGCACACGGGGCTTCCTGCACACGAGGCTCCTGCACACTCGGCTTGCTGCACACTCGGCTTGCTGCACACTCGGCTTCCTGCAGACGAGGCTTCCTGCACACGAGGCTTCCTGCACATGAGGCTGCCTGCACACGATGCTTGCTGCACACTCGGCTTCCTGCAGACGAGGCTTCCTGCACTCTAGGCTCCTGCACACTTGGCTTCCTGCACACTAGGTTTCCTGCACACTGGGCTTCTTGCAGACTAGGCTTCCTGCACAGTAGGCTTCCTGCACACTCGGCTTGCTGCACACTGGGCTTCCTGCAGACGAGGCTTCCTGCACACGAGGCTCCTGCACACTGGGCTTCCTGCACACTAGGCTCCTGCACACTGGGCTTCCTGCACACTAGGATCCTGCACACGAGGCATCCTGCATAAGGGGCTTCCTGCACACTGGGCTTCCAGCGCACTAGACATCCTGCACACTAGACTTCTGCACACTAGGCTCCTGCACACTGGGCTTCCTGCACACTGGGCTTCCTGCACACTGGGCTCCGGCACACGGGGCTTCCTGCACACGGGGCTTCCTGCACACTGGGCTCCTGCACACTAGGCTTCCTGCACACTGTGGTTCCTGCACACTGGGCTTCCTGCACACGGGGCTTCCTGCACACGGGGCTTCCTGCACACTGGGCTTTCTGCACACGGGGCTTCCTGCACACTAGGCTCCTGCACACTGGGCTTCCTGCACACTAGGCTCCTGCACACTGGGCTTCCTGCACACTGTGCTTCCTGCACACTAGGCTCCTGCACACTGGGCTTCCTGCACACTGGGCCTCCTGTACACTAGGCTCCTGCACACTGGGCTTCCTGCACACATGGCTTCCTGCACACTGGGCTTCCTGCACACGGGGCTTCCTGCACACTAGGCTCCTGCACACTGTGCTTCCTACACACGGGGCTTCATGCACACGGGGCTTCCTGCACACGAGGCTCCTGCACACTCGGCTTGCTGCAGACGAGGCTTCCTGCACACGAGGCTTCCTGCACATGAGGCTGCCTGCACACGATGCTTGCTGCACACTCGGCTTCCTGCAGACGAGGCTTCCTGCACTCTAGGCTGCTGCACACTTGGCTTCCTGCACACTAGGTTTCCTGCACACTGGGCTTCTTGCAGACTAGGCTTCCTGCACAGTAGGCTTCCTGCACACTCTGCTTGCTGCACACTGGGCTTCCTGCAGACGAGGCTTCCTGCACACGAGGCTCCTGCACACTGGGCTTCCTGCACGCTAGGCTCCTGCACACTGGGCTTCCTGCACACTAGGCTCCTGCACACGAGGCTTCCTGCACACGGGGCTTCCTGCACACGTGGCTTCCTGCACACTGGGCTTCCTGCAGACTGGGCTTCCTGCACATGAGGCTTCCTGCACACTCGGCTTGCTGCACACTAGGTTCCTGCACACGAGGCTTGCTGCTCACTATGTTCCTGCATACGAGGTTTGCTGCACACGGGGCTTGCTGCACACAAGGCTTCATGCACACGAGGCTTGGTGCAAACTAGGCTCCTGCACACGAGGCTACCTGCACACGGGGCTTCCTGCACACGGGGCTTCCTGCACACGAGGCTCCTGCACACTCGGCTTGCTGCACACTCGGCTTGCTGCACACTCGGCTTCCTGCAGACGAGGCTTCCTGCACACGAGGCTTCCTGCACATGAGGCTGCCTGCACACGATGCTTGCTGCACACTCGGCTTCCTGCAGACGAGGCTTCCTGCACTCTAGGCTCCTGCACACTTGGCTTCCTGCACACTAGGTTTCCTGCACACTGGGCTTCTTGCAGACTAGGCTTCCTGCACAGTAGGCTTCCTGCACACTCGGCTTGCTGCACACTGGGCTTCCTGCAGACGAGGCTTCCTGCACACGAGGCTCCTGCACACTGGGCTTCCTGCACACTAGGCTCCTGCACACTAGGCTCCTGCACACAGGGCTTCCTGCACACTAGGCTCCTGCACACTAGGCTCCTGCACACTGGGCTTCCTGCACACGGGGCTTCCTGCACACGGGGCTTCCTGCACACTGGGCTCCTGCACACTAGGCTCCTGCACACTGGGCTTCCTGCACACGGGGCTTCCTGCACACTGGGCTCCTGCACACTAGGCTCCTGCACACTAGGCTCCTGCACACTGGGCTTCCTGCACACGGGGCTTCCTGCACACGGGGCTTCCTGCACTTTGGGCTTCCTGCACACAGGGCTTCCTGCACACTCGGCTCCTGCACACTGGGCTTCCTGCACACTAGGCTCCTGCACACTGGGCTTCCTGCACACTGGGCTTCCTGCACACTGGGCTTCCTGCACACTAGGCTCCTTGCACACTAGGCTCCTGCACACGAGGCTTCCTGCACACGGGGCTTCCTGCACACGTGGCTTCCTGCACACTGGGCTTCCTGCAGACTGGGCTTCCTGCACATGAGGCTTCCTGCACACTCGGCTTGCTGCACACTAGGTTCCTGCACACGAGGCTTGCTGCTCACTATGTTCCTGCACACGAGGTTTGCTGCACACGGGGCTTGCTGCACACAAGGCTTCATGCACACGAGTCTTGCTGCAAACTAGGCTCCTGCACACGAGGCTACCTGCACACGGGGCTTCCTGCACACGGGGCTTCCTGCACACGAGGCTCCTGCACACTCGGCTTGCTGCACACTCGGCTTGCTGCACACTCGGCTTCCTGCAGACGAGGCTTCCTGCACACGAGGCTTCCTGCACATGAGGCTGCCTGCACACGATGCTTGCTGCACACTCGGCTTCCTGCAGACGAGGCTTCCTGCACTCTAGGCTCCTGCACACTTGGCTTCCTGCACACTAGGTTTCCTGCACACTGGGCTTCTTGCAGACTAGGCTTCCTGCACAGTAGGCTTCCTGCACACTCGGCTTGCTGCACACTGGGCTTCCTGCAGACGAGGCTTCCTGCACACGAGGCTCCTGCACACTGGGCTTCCTGCACACTAGGCTCCTGCACACTGGGCTTCCTGCACACTAGGATCCTGCACACGAGGCATCCTGCATAAGGGGCTTCCTGCACACTGGGCTTCCAGCGCACTAGACATCCTGCACACTAGACTTCTGCACACTAGGCTCCTGCACACTGGGCTTCCTGCACACTGGGCTTCCTGCACACTGGGCTCCGGCACACTGGGCTTCCTGCACACGGGGCTTCCTGCACACTGGGCTCCTGCACACTAGGCTTCCTGCACACTGTGGTTCCTGCACACTGGGCTTCCTGCACACGGGGCTTCCTGCACACTGGGCTTTCTGCACACGGGGCTTCCTGCACACTAGGCTCCTGCACACTGGGCTTCCTGCACACTAGGCTCCTGCACACTGGGCTTCCTGCACACTGTGCTTCCTGCACACTAGGCTCCTGCACACTGGGCTTCCTGCACACTGGGCCTCCTGTACACTAGGCTCCTGCACACTGGGCTTCCTGCACACATGGCTTCCTGCACACTGGGCTTCCTGCACACGGGGCTTCCTGCACACTAGGCTCCTGCACACTGTGCTTCCTACACACGGGGCTTCATGCACACGGGGCTTCCTGCACACGAGGCTCCTGCACACTCGGCTTGCTGCAGACGAGGCTTCCTGCACACGAGGCTTCCTGCACATGAGGCTGCCTGCACACGATGCTTGCTGCACACTCGGCTTCCTGCAGACGAGGCTTCCTGCACTCTAGGCTGCTGCACACTTGGCTTCCTGCACACTAGGTTTCCTGCACACTGGGCTTCTTGCAGACTAGGCTTCCTGCACAGTAGGCTTCCTGCACACTCTGCTTGCTGCACACTGGGCTTCCTGCAGACGAGGCTTCCTGCACACGAGGCTCCTGCACACTGGGCTTCCTGCACACTAGGCTCCTGCACACTGGGCTTCCTGCACACTAGGCTCCTGCACACGAGGCTTCCTGCACACGGGGCTTCCTGCACACGTGGCTTCCTGCACACTGGGCTTCCTGCAGACTGGGCTTCCTGCACATGAGGCTTCCTGCACACTCGGCTTGCTGCACACTAGGTTCCTGCACACGAGGCTTGCTGCTCACTATGTTCCTGCATACGAGGTTTGCTGCACACGGGGCTTGCTGCACACAAGGCTTCATGCACACGAGGCTTGCTGCAAACTAGGCTCCTGCACACGAGGCTACCTGCACACGGGGCTTCCTGCACACGGGGCTTCCTGCACACGAGGCTCCTGCACACTCGGCTTGCTGCACACTCGGCTTGCTGCACACTCGGCTTCCTGCAGACGAGGCTTCCTGCACACGAGGCTTCCTGCACATGAGGCTGCCTGCACACGATGCTTGCTGCACACTCGGCTTCCTGCAGACGAGGCTTCCTGCACTCTAGGCTCCTGCACACTTGGCTTCCTGCACACTAGGTTTCCTGCACACTGGGCTTCTTGCAGACTAGGCTTCCTGCACAGTAGGCTTCCTGCACACTCGGCTTGCTGCACACTGGGCTTCCTGCAGACGAGGCTTCCTGCACACGAGGCTCCTGCACACTGGGCTTCCTGCACACTAGGCTCCTGCACACTAGGCTCCTGCACACAGGGCTTCCTGCACACTAGGCTCCTGCACACTAGGCTCCTGCACACTGGGCTTCCTGCACACGGGGCTTCCTGCACACGGGGCTTCCTGCACACTGGGCTCCTGCACACTAGGCTCCTGCACACTGGGCTTCCTGCACACGGGGCTTCCTGCACACTGGGCTCCTGCACACTAGGCTCCTGCACACTCGGCTCCTGCACACTGGGCTTCCTGCACACGGGGCTTCCTGCACACGGGGCTTCCTGCACTTTGGGCTTCCTGCACACAGGGCTTCCTGCACACTCGGCTCCTGCACACTGGGCTTCCTGCACACTAGGCTCCTGCACACTGGGCTTCCTGCACACTGGGCTTCCTGCACACTGGGCTTCCTGCACACTAGGCTCCTTGCACACTAGGCTCCTGCACACTGGGCTTCCTGCACACTAGGCTCCTGCATACTGGGCTTCCTGCACACGAGGCTTCCTGCAGACGGGGCTTCCTGCACACGGGGCTTCCTGCACACTGGGCTTCCTGCACACTAGGCTCCTGCACACTGGGCTTCCTGCACACGAGGCTTCCTGCAGACGGGGCTTCCTGCACACGGGGCTTCCTGCACACTGGGCTTCCTGCACACTAGGCTCCTGCACACTGGGCTTCCTGCACACGTGGCTTCCTGCAGACGGGGCTTCCTGCACACGGGGCTTCCTGCACACTAGGCTTCCTGCACACTAGGCTCCTGCACACTGGGCTTCCTGCACATGGGGCTTCCTGCACACTAGGCTTCCTGGACACTAGGCTCCTACACACTGGGCTTCCTGCACACTAGGCTTCCTGCAAACTAGGCTCATGCACACTGGGCTTCCTGCACACTAGGCTGCTGCACACTAGGCTCCTGCACACTAGGTGTCCTGCACACTATTCTTCCTGCACACTAGGCTCCTGCACAGTAGGCTTCCTGCACATGGGGCTTCCTGCACACTGGTCTTCCTGCACACTTGGCTTCCTGCATACTGGGCTTCCTGCACACTAGGCTTCCTGCACACTAGCCTCCTGCACACTAGGCTTCCTCCACACTAGGCTTCCTGCACACTGGGCTTCCTGCACACTGGGCTTCCTGCACACTAGGCTCCTGCACACGAGGCTTCCTGCACACGGGGCTTCCTGCACACGTGGCTTCCTGCACACTGGGCTTCCTGCAGACTGGGCTTCCTGCACATGAGGCTTCCTGCACACTCGGCTTGCTGCACACTAGGTTCCTGCACACGAGGCTTGCTGCTCACTATGTTCCTGCACACGAGGTTTGCTGCCCACGGGGCTTGCTGCACACGAGGCTTCATGCACACGAGGCTTGCTGCACACTAGGCTCCTGCACACGAGGCTACCTGCACACGGGACTTCCTGCACACGGGGCTTCCTGCACACGAGGCTCCTGCACACTCGGCTTGCTGCACACTCGGCTTGCTGCACACTCGGCTTCCTGCAGACGAGGCTTCCTGCACACGAGGCTTCCTGCACATGAGGCTGCCTGCACACGATGCTTGCTGCACACTCGGCTTCCTGCAGACGAGGCTTCCTGCACACGAGGCTTCCTGCACACGAGGCTGCATTCACACTAGGCTCCTGCACACTTGGCTTTCTGCACACTAGGTTTCCTGCACACTGGGCTTCCTGCAGACTAGGCTTCCTGCACAGTAGGCTTCCTGCACACTCGGCTTGCTGCACACTGGGCTTCCTGCAGACGAGGCTTCCTGCACACGAGGCTCCTGCACACTGGGCTTCCTGCACACTAGGCTCCTGCACACTAGGCTCCTGCACACTAGGCTTCCTGCACACTAGGCTCCTGCACACTAGGCTCCTGCACACTCGGCTCCTGCACACTGGGCTTCCTGGACACTAGGCTCCTGCACACTGGGCTTCCTGCACACTAGGCTGCTGCACATGGGGCTTCCTGCACATGGGGCTTCCTGCACACTAGGCTTCCTGCACACTAGGCCCCTGCAGACTGGGCTTCCTGCACACTGGGCTTCCTGCACACTCGGCTTCCTGCACACTCGGCTTCCTGCACACTAGGCTTCCTGCACACTAGGCCCCTGCACACTGGGCTTCCTGCACACGAGTCTTCCTGCACACGAGGCTTCCTGCACACGGGGCTTCCTGCACACGGGGCTTCCTGCACACTAGGCTCCTGCACACGGGGCTTCCTGCACACGGGGCTTCCTGCACACTGGGCTTCCTGCACATGAGGCTTCCTGCACACTCAGCTTGCTGCATACTTGCTTGCTGTACACTAGGTTCCTGCACACGAGGCTTGCTGCACACTAGGCTCCTTCACACGAGGCTACCTGCACACGGGGCTTGCTGCACACGAGGCTTCCTGCACACGAGGCTTACTGCACACTAGGCTCCTGCACAGTAGGCTTCCTGCACACTCGGCTTGCTGCACACTGGGCTTCCTGCAGACGAGGCTTCCTGCACACGAGGCTCCTGCACACTGGGCTTCCTGCACACTAGGCTCCTGCACACTAGGCTCCTGCACACTAGGCTTCCTGCACACTAGGCTCCTGCACACTAGGCTCCTGCACACTCGGCTCCTGCACACTGGGCTTCCTGGACACTAGGCTCCTGCACACTGGGCTTCCTGCACACTAGGCTGCTGCACATGGGGCTTCCTGCACATGGGGCTTCCTGCACACTAGGCTTCCTGCACACTAGGCCCCTGCAGACTGGGCTTCCTGCACACTGGGCTTCCTGCACACTCGGCTTCCTGCACACTCGGCTTCCTGCACACTAGGCTTCCTGCACACTAGGCCCCTGCACACTGGGCTTCCTGCACACGAGTCTTCCTGCACACGAGGCTTCCTGCACACGGGACTTCCTGCACACGGGGCTTCCTGCACACTAGGCTCCTGCACACGGGGCTTCCTGCACACGGGGCTTCCTGCACATGAGGCTTCCTGCACACTCAGCTTGCTGCACACTTGATTGCTGTACACTAGGTTCCTGCACACGAGGCTTGCTGCACACTAGGCTCCTTCACACGAGGCTACCTGCACACGGGGCTTGCTGCACACGAGGCTTCCTGCACACGAGGCTTACTGCACACTAGGCACCTGCACACGAGGCTTCCTGCACACGAGGCTTGCTGCACACTAGGCTCCTGCACACGAGGCTACCTGCACACGAGGCTCCTGCACACTCGGCTTGCTGCACACTCGGCTTGCTGCACACTGGGCTTCCTGTAGACGAGGCTTCCTGCACACGAGGCTCCTGCACACTGGGCTTCCTGCACACTAGGTTCCTGCACACGAGGCTTCCTGCACACGAGGCTTCTTGCACAGGAGGCTTCCTGCACACTAGGTTCCTGCACACTAGGCTTCCTGCACACGAGGCTTCCTACACACGAGACTTCCTGCACACGAGGCTTCCTGCACACGAGGCTTCCTGCACACTGTGCTTCCTGCACACGAGGCTTCCTGCACACGAGGCTTCCTGCACACTATGTTGCTGCACACAAGGCTTCCTGCACACTAGGTTCCTGCACACGAGGCTTCCTGCACACTAGGTTCCTACACAGTAGGCTTCCTGCACACTCGGCTTGCTGCACACTGGGCTTCCTGCAGACGAGGCTTCCTGCACACGAGGCTCCTGCACACTGGGCTTCCTGCACACTGGGCCTCCTGTACACTAGGCTCCTGCACACTGGGCTTCCTGCACACGTGGCTTCCTGCACACTGGGCTTCCTGCACACGGGGCTTCCTGCACACTAGGCTCCTGCACACTGTGCTTCCTGCACACGGGGCTTCATGCACACGGAGCTTCCTGCACACGGGGCTTCCTGCACACAAGGCTCCTGCACACTGAGCTTCCAGCACACTGGGCTTCCTGCACACTAGGCTTCCTGCACACTAGGCTTCCTGCACACTAGGCTCCTGCACAATGTGCTTCCTGCACACTAGGCTCCTGCACATTGGGCTTCCTGCACACTGTGCTTCCTGCACTCTAGGCTCCTGCACATTGGGCTTCCTGCACACTGGGATTCCTGCACACTCGGCTACTGCACACTGGGCTTCCTGCACACTAGGCTTCCTGCAAACTAGGCTCATGCACACTGGGCTTCCTGCACACTAGGCTGCTGCACACTAGGCTCCTGCACACTAGGTGTCCTGCACACTATTCTTCCTGCACACTAGGCTCCTGCACAGTAGGCTTCCTGCACATGGGGCTTCCTGCACACTGGTCTTCCTGCACAGTAGGCTCCCTGCACACTAGGCTTCCTGCACACTAGCCTCCTGCACACTAGGCTTCCTCCACACTCGGCTTCCTGCACACTGGGCTTCCTGCACACTAGGCTCCTGCACACGAGGCTTCCTGCACACGGGGCTTCCTGCACACGTGGCTTCCTGCACACTGGGCTTCCTGCAGACTGGGCTTCCTGCACATGAGGCTTCCTGCACACTCGGCTTGCTGCACACTAGGTTCCTGCACACGAGGCTTGCTGCTCACTATGTTCCTGCACACGAGGTTTGCTGCACACGGGGCTTGCTGCACACAAGGCTTCATGCACACGAGGCTTGCTGCAAACTAGGCTCCTGCACACGAGGCTACCTGCACACGGGGCTTCCTGCACACGGGGCTTCCTGCACACGAGGCTCCTGCACACTCGGCTTGCTGCACACTCGGCTTGCTGCACACTCGGCTTCCTGCAGACGAGGCTTCCTGCACACGAGGCTTCCTGCACATGAGGCTGCCTGCACACGATGCTTGCTGCACACTCGGCTTCCTGCAGACGAGGCTTCCTGCACTCTAGGCTCCTGCACACTTGGCTTCCTGCACACTAGGTTTCCTGCACACTGGGCTTCTTGCAGACTAGGCTTCCTGCACAGTAGGCTTCCTGCACACTCGGCTTGCTGCACACTGGGATTCCTGCAGACGAGGCTTCCTGCACACGAGGCTCCTGCACACTGGGCTTCCTGCACACTAGGCTCCTGCACACTAGGCTCCTGCACACAGGGCTTCCTGCACACGGGGCTTCCTGCACACTGGGCTTTCTGCACACGGGGCTTCCTGCACACTGGGCTCCTGCACACTGGGCTTCCTGCACACTGGGCTTCCTGCACACTGGGCTTCCTGTACACTAGGCTCCTGCACACTGGACTTCCTGCACACTGTGCTTCCTGCACACTAGGCTCCTGCACTTTGGGCTTCCTGCACACTGGGATTCCTGCACACTAGGCTCCTGCACTCTAGGCTTCCTGCTAACTAGGCTCCTGCACACGAGGCTTCCTGCACACGGGGCTTCCTGCACACTAGGCTCCTGCACACTGGGCTTCCTGCACACTGGGCTTCCTGCACACTAGGCTCCTGCACACTGAGCTTCCAGCACACTGGGCTTCCTGCACACTAGGCTTCCTGCACACTAGGCTTCCTGCACACTAGGCTCCTGCACAATGTGCTTCCTGCACACTAGGCTCCTGCAC
This sequence comes from Squalus acanthias, assembly GCA_030390025.1. Taxonomy (NCBI): domain Eukaryota; kingdom Metazoa; phylum Chordata; class Chondrichthyes; order Squaliformes; family Squalidae; genus Squalus; species Squalus acanthias. Next base: position 47,707,975 of record CM059433.1, on the reverse strand, counting down.
ATTGGGCTTCCTGCACACTGTGCTTCCTGCACTCTAGGCTCCTGCACATTGGGCTTCCTGCACACTGGGATTCCTGCACACTCGGCTACTGCACACTGGGCTTCCTGCACACTCGGCTTCCTGCAAACTAGGCTCATGCACACTGGGCTTCCTGCACACTAGGCTGCTGCACACTAGGCTCCTGCACACTAGGTGTCCTGCACACTATTCTTCCTGCACACTAGGCTCCTGCACAGTAGGCTTCCTGCACATGGGGCTTCCTGCACACTGGTCTTCCTGCACACTAGGCTTCCTGCACACTAGGCTTCCTGCACACTAGCCTCCTGCACACTAGGCTTCCTCCACACTAGGCTTCCTGCACACTGGGCTTCCTGCACACTGGGCTTCCTGCACACTAGGCTCCTGCACACGAGGCTTCCTGCACACGGGGCTTCCTGCACACGTGGCTTCCTGCACACTGGGCTTCCTGCAGACTGGGCTTCCTGCACATGAGGCTTCCTGCACACTCGGCTTGCTGCACACTAGGTTCCTGCACACGAGGCTTGCTGCTCACTATGTTCCTGCACACGAGGTTTGCTGCACACGGGGCTTGCTGCACACAAGGCTTCATGCACACGAACTTGCTGCAAACTAGGCTCCTGCACACGAGGCTACCTGCACACGGGGCTTCCTGCACACGGGGCTTCCTGCACACGAAGCTCCTGCACACTCGGCTTGCTGCACACTCGGCTTGCTGCACACTCGGCTTCCTGCAGACGAGGCTTCCTGCACACGAGGCTTCCTGCACATGAGGCTGCCTGCACACGATGCTTGCTGCACACTCGGCTTCCTGCACACTGTGCTTCCTGCACACTAGGCTCCTGCACATTGGGCTTCCTGCACACTGGGATTCCTGCACACTAGGCTCCTGCACTCTAGGCTTCCTGCTAACTAGGCTCCTGCACACGAGGCTTCCTGCACACGGGGCTTCCTGCACACTAGGCTCCTGCACACTGGGCTTCCTGCACACTGGGCTTCCTGCACACTAGGCTCCTGCACACGGAGCTTCCTGCACACTGGGCTTCCTGCACACGAGTCTTCCTGCACACGAGGCTTCCTGCCCACTGGGCTTCCTGCACACGTGGATTCCTGCACACTGGGCTTCCTGCACACGGGGCTTCCTGCACACTAGGCTCCTGCACACTGGGCTTCCTGCACACGGGGCTTCCTGCACACTAGGCTCCTGCACACTGGGCTTCCTGCACACTGGGCTTCCTGCACACTAGAGTTCCTGCACACTAGGCTCCTGCACACTGGGTTTCCTGCACACTAGGCTCCTGCACACTGGGCTTCCTGCACATTGGGCTTCCTGCACACTGGGATTCCTGCACACTAGGCTCCTGCACACTAGGCTTCCTGCTTACTAGACTCCTGCACACGAGGCTTCCTACACACGGGGCTTCCTGCACACTAGGCTCCTGCACACTGGGCTTCCTGCACACTGGGCTTCCTGCACACCAGGCTTCCTGCACACTAGGCTCCTGCACACGAGGCTTCCCCCACACTGGGATGCCTGCACACTAGGCTCCTACACACTAGGCTTCCTGCACACTAGGCTCCTGCACACGAGGCTTCCTGCACACGGGGCTTCCTGCACACTGGGCTTCCTGCACACTAGGCTTCCTGCACACTAGGCTTCCTGTACACTAGGCTCCTGCACATCGGGCTTCCTGTACACTGGGATTCCTGCACACTAGGCTCCTACACACTAGGCTTCCTGCACACTAGGATCCTGCACACGAGGCATCCTGCATAAGGGGCTTCCTGCACACTGGGCTTCCAGCGCACTAGACATCCTGCACACTAGACTTCTGCACACTAGGCTCCTGCACACTGGGCTTCCTGCACACTGGGCTTCCTGCACACTAGGCTCCGGCACACGGGGCTTCCTGCACACGGGGCTTCCTGCACACTGGGCTCCTGCACACTAGGCTTCCTGCACACTGTGGTTCCTGCACACTGGGCTTCCTGCACACGCGGCTTCCTGCACACGGGGCTTCCTGCACACTGGGCATTCTGCACACGGGGCTTCCTGCACACTAGGCTCCTGCACACTGGGCTTCCTGCACACTAGGCTCCTGCACACTGGGCTTCCTGCACACTGGGCTTCCTGCACACTGGGCTTCCTGCACACTAGGCTCCTGCACACTGGGCTTCCTGCACACTGGGCCTCCTGTACACTAGGCTCCTGCACACTGGGCTTCCTGCACATGTGGCTTCCTGCACACTGGGCTTCCTGCACACGGGGCTTCCTGCACACTAGGCTCCTGCACACTGTGCTTCCTGCACACGGGGCTTCATGCACACGGAGCTTCCTGCACACGGGGCTTCCTGCACACAAGGCTCCTGCACACTGAGCTTCCAGCACACTGGGCTTCCTGCACACTAGGCTTCCTGCACACTCGGCTTCCTGCACACTAGGCTCCTGCACAATGTGCTTCCTGCACACTAGGCTCCTGCACATTGGGCTTCCTGCACACTGTGCTTCCTGCACTCTAGGCTCCTGCACATTGGGCTTCCTGCACACTGGGATTCCTGCACACTAGGCTACTGCACACTGGGCTTCCTGCACACTAGGCTTCCTGCAAACTAGGCTCATGCACACTGGGCTTCCTGCACACTAGGCTGCTGCACACTAGGCTCCTGCACACTAGGTGTCCTGCACACTATTCTTCCTGCACACTAGGCTCCTGCACAGTAGGCTTCCTGCACATGGGGCTTCCTGCACACTGGTCTTCCTGCACACTAGGCTTCCTGCACACTGGGCTTCCTGCACACTAGGCTTCCTGCACACTAGCCTCCTGCACACTAGGCTTCCTGCACACTGGGCTTCCTGCACACTGGGCTTCCTGCACACTAGGCTCCTGCACACGAGGCTTCCTGCACACGGGGCTTCCTGCACACGTGGCTTCCTGCACACTGGGCTTCCTGCAGACTGGGCTTCCTGCACATGAGGCTTCCTGCACACTCGGCTTGCTGCACACTAGGTTCCTGCACACGAGGCTTGCTGCTCACTATGTTCCTGCACACGAGGTTTGCTGCACACGGGGCTTGCTGCACACAAGGCTTCATGCACACGAGTCTTGCTGCAAACTAGGCTCCTGCACACGAGGCTACCTGCACACGGGGCTTCCTGCACACGGGGCTTCCTGCACACGAGGCTCCTGCACACTCGGCTTGCTGCACACTCGGCTTGCTGCACACTCGGCTTCCTGCAGACGAGGCTTCCTGCACACGAGGCTTCCTGCACATTGGGCTTCCTGCACACTGGGATTCCTGCACACTCGGCTACTGCACACTGGGCTTCCTGCACACTCGGCTTCCTGCAAACTAGGCTCATGCACACTGGGCTTCCTGCACACTAGGCTGCTGCACACTAGGCTCCTGCACACTAGGTGTCCTGCACACTATTCTTCCTGCACACTAGGCTCCTGCACAGTAGGCTTCCTGCACATGGGGCTTCCTGCACACTGGTCTTCCTGCACACTAGGCTTCCTGCACACTAGGCTTCCTGCACACTAGCCTCCTGCACACTAGGCTTCCTCCACACTAGGCTTCCTGCACACTGGGCTTCCTGCACACTGGGCTTCCTGCACACTAGGCTCCTGCACACGAGGCTTCCTGCACACGGGGCTTCCTGCACACGTGGCTTCCTGCACACTGGGCTTCCTGCAGACTGGGCTTCCTGCACATGAGGCTTCCTGCACACTCGGCTTGCTGCACACTAGGTTCCTGCACACGAGGCTTGCTGCTCACTATGTTCCTGCACACGAGGTTTGCTGCACACGGGGCTTGCTGCACACAAGGCTTCATGCACACGAGGCTTGCTGCAAACTAGGCTCCTGCACACGAGGCTACCTGCACACGGGGCTTCCTGCACACGGGGCTTCCTGCACACGAAGCTCCTGCACACTCGGCTTGCTGCACACTCGGCTTGCTGCACACTCGGCTTCCTGCAGACGAGGCTTCCTGCACACGAGGCTTCCTGCACATGAGGCTGCCTGCACACGATGCTTGCTGCACACTCGGCTTCCTGCACACTGTGCTTCCTGCACACTAGGCTCCTGCACATTGGGCTTCCTGCACACTGGGATTCCTGCACACTAGGCTCCTGCACTCTAGGCTTCCTGCTAACTAGGCTCCTGCACACGAGGCTTCCTGCACACGGGGCTTCCTGCACACTAGGCTCCTGCACACTGGGCTTCCTGCACACTGGGCTTCCTGCACACTAGGCTCCTGCACACGGAGCTTCCTGCACACTGGGCTTCCTGCACACGAGTCTTCCTGCACACGAGGCTTCCTGCCCACTGGGCTTCCTGCACACGTGGATTCCTGCACACTGGGCTTCCTGCACACGGGGCTTCCTGCACACTAGGCTCCTGCACACTGGGCTTCCTGCACACGGGGCTTCCTGCACACTAGGCTCCTGCACACTGGGCTTCCTGCACACTGGGCTTCCTGCACACTAGAGTTCCTGCACACTAGGCTCCTGCACACTGGGTTTCCTGCACACTAGGCTCCTGCACACTGGGCTTCCTGCACATTGGGCTTCCTGCACACTGGGATTCCTGCACACTAGGCTCCTGCACACTAGGCTTCCTGCTTACTAGACTCCTGCACACGAGGCTTCCTGCACACGGGGCTTCCTGCACACTAGGCTCCTGCACACTGGGCTTCCTGCACACTGGGCTTCCTGCACACTAGGCTTCCTGCACACTAGGCTCCTGCACACGAGGCTTCCCCCACACTGGGATGCCTGCACACTAGGCTCCTACACACTAGGCTTCCTGCACACTAGGCTCCTGCACACGAGGCTTCCTGCACACGGGGCTTCCTGCACACTGGGCTTCCTGCACACTAGGCTTCCTGCACACTAGGCTTCCTGTACACTAGGCTCCTGCACATCGGGCTTCCTGTACACTGGGATTCCTGCACACTAGGCTCCTACACACTAGGCTTCCTGCACACTAGGATCCTGCACACGAGGCATCCTGCATAAGGGGCTTCCTGCACACTGGGCTTCCAGCGCACTAGACATCCTGCACACTAGACTTCTGCACACTAGGCTCCTGCACACTGGGCTTCCTGCACACTGGGCTTCCTGCACACTAGGCTCCGGCACACGGGGCTTCCTGCACACGGGGCTTCCTGCACACTGGGCTCCTGCACACTAGGCTTCCAGCACACTGTGGTTCCTGCACACTGGGCTTCCTGCACACGCGGCTTCCTGCACACGGGGCTTCCTGCACACTGGGCTTTCTGCACACGGGGCTTCCTGCGCACTAGGCTCCTGCACACTGGGCTTCCTGCACACTAGGCTCCTGCACACTGGGCTTCCTGCACACTGGGCTTCCTGCACACTGGGCTTCCTGCACACTAGGCTCCTGCACACTGGGCTTCCTGCACACTAGGCTCCTGCACACTGTGCTTCCTGCACACGGGGCTTCATGCACACGGAGCTTCCTGCACACTAGGCTTCCTGCAAACTAGGCTCATGCACACTGGGCTTCCTGCACACTAGGCTGCTGCACACTAGGCTCCTGCACACTAGGCTTCCTGCACTCTAGGCTCCTGCACATTGGGCTTCCTGCACACTGGGATTCCTGCACACTAGGCTACTGCACACTGGGCTTCCTGCACACTAGGCTTCCTGCAAACTAGGCTCATGCACACTGGGCTTCCTGCACACTAGGCTGCTGCACACTAGGCTCCTGCACACTAGGTGTCCTGCACACTATTCTTCCTGCACACTAGGCTCCTGCACAGTAGGCTTCCTGCACATGGGGCTTCCTGCACACTGGTCTTCCTGCACACTAGGCTTCCTGCACACTGGGCTTCCTGCACACTAGGCTTCCTGCACACTAGCCTCCTGCACACTAGGCTTCCTGCACACTGGGCTTCCTGCACACTGGGCTTCCTGCACACTAGGCTCCTGCACACGAGGCTTCCTGCACACGGGGCTTCCTGCACACGTGGCTTCCTGCACACTGGGCTTCCTGCAGACTGGGCTTCCTGCACATGAGGCTTCCTGCACACTCGGCTTGCTGCACACTAGGTTCCTGCACACGAGGCTTGCTGCTCACTATGTTCCTGCACACGAGGTTTGCTGCACACGGGGCTTGCTGCACACAAGGCTTCATGCACACGAGTCTTGCTGCAAACTAGGCTCCTGCACACGAGGCTACCTGCACACGGGGCTTCCTGCACACGGGGCTTCCTGCACACGAGGCTCCTGCACACTCGGCTTGCTGCACACTCGGCTTGCTGCACACTCGGCTTCCTGCAGACGAGGCTTCCTGCACACGAGGCTTCCTGCACATGAGGCTGCCTGCACACGATGCTTGCTGCACACTCGGCTTCCTGCAGACGAGGCTTCCTGCACTCTAGGCTCCTGCACACTTGGCTTCCTGCACACTAGGTTTCCTGCACACTGGGCTTCTTGCAGACTAGGCTTCCTGCACAGTAGGCTTCCTGCACACTCGGCTTGCTGCACACTGGGCTTCCTGCAGACGAGGCTTCCTGCACACGAGGCTCCTGCACACTGGGCTTCCTGCACACTAGGCTCCTGCACACTGGGCTTCCTGCACACTAGGATCCTGCACACGAGGCATCCTGCATAAGGGGCTTCCTGCACACTGGGCTTCCAGCGCACTAGACATCCTGCACACTAGACTTCTGCACACTAGGCTCCTGCACACTGGGCTTCCTGCACACTGGGCTTCCTGCACACTAGCCTCCGGCACACGGGGCTTCCTGCACACGGGGCTTCCTGCACACTGGGCTCCTGCACACTAGGCTTCCTGCACACTGTGGTTCCTGCACACTGGGCTTCCTGCACACGGGGCTTCCTGCACACGGGGCTTCCTGCACACTGGGCTTTCTGCACACGGGGCTTCCTGCACACTAGGCTCCTGCACACTGGGCTTCCTGCACACTAGGCTCCTGCACACTGGGCTTCCTGCACACTGTGCTTCCTGCACACTAGGCTCCTGCACACTGGGCTTCCTGCACACTGGGCCTCCTGTACACTAGGCTCCTGCACACTGGGCTTCCTGCACACGTGGCTTCCTGCACACTGGGCTTCCTGCACACGGGGCTTCCTGCACACTAGGCTCCTGCACACTGTGCTTCCTACACACGGGGCTTCATGCACACGGGGCTTCCTGCACACGAGGCTCCTGCACACTCGGCTTGCTGCAGACGAGGCTTCCTGCACACGAGGCTTCCTGCACATGAGGCTGCCTGCACACGATGCTTGCTGCACACTCGGCTTCCTGCAGACGAGGCTTCCTGCACTCTAGGCTGCTGCACACTTGGCTTCCTGCACACTAGGTTTCCTGCACACTGGGCTTCTTGCAGACTAGGCTTCCTGCACAGTAGGCTTCCTGCACACTCTGCTTGCTGCACACTGGGCTTCCTGCAGACGAGGCTTCCTGCACACGAGGCTCCTGCACACTGGGCTTCCTGCACACTAGGCTCCTGCACACTGGGCTTCCTGCACACTAGGCTCCTGCACACGAGGCTTCCTGCACACGGGGCTTCCTGCACACGTGGCTTCCTGCACACTGGGCTTCCTGCAGACTGGGCTTCCTGCACATGAGGCTTCCTGCACACTCGGCTTGCTGCACACTAGGTTCCTGCACACGAGGCTTGCTGCTCACTATGTTCCTGCATACGAGGTTTGCTGCACACGGGGCTTGCTGCACACAAGGCTTCATGCACACGAGGCTTGCTGCAAACTAGGCTCCTGCACACGAGGCTACCTGCACACGGGGCTTCCTGCACACGGGGCTTCCTGCACACGAGGCTCCTGCACACTCGGCTTGCTGCACACTCGGCTTGCTGCACACTCGGCTTCCTGCAGACGAGGCTTCCTGCACACGAGGCTTCCTGCACATGAGGCTGCCTGCACACGATGCTTGCTGCACACTCGGCTTCCTGCAGACGAGGCTTCCTGCACTCTAGGCTCCTGCACACTTGGCTTCCTGCACACTAGGTTTCCTGCACACTGGGCTTCTTGCAGACTAGGCTTCCTGCACAGTAGGCTTCCTGCACACTCGGCTTGCTGCACACTGGGCTTCCTGCAGACGAGGCTTCCTGCACACGAGGCTCCTGCACACTGGGCTTCCTGCACACTAGGCTCCTGCACACTAGGCTCCTGCACACAGGGCTTCCTGCACACTAGGCTCCTGCACACTAGGCTCCTGCACACTGGGCTTCCTGCACACGGGGCTTCCTGCACACGGGGCTTCCTGCACACTGGGCTCCTGCACACTAGGCTCCTGCACACTGGGCTCCTGCACACTAGGCTCCTGCACACTAGGCTCCTGCACACTGGGCTTCCTGCACACGGGGCTTCCTGCACACGGGGCTTCCTGCACTTTGGGCTTCCTGCACACAGGGCTTCCTGCACACTCGGCTCCTGCACACTGGGCTTCCTGCACACTAGGCTCCTGCACACTGGGCTTCCTGCACACTGGGCTTCCTGCACACTGGGCTTCCTGCACACTAGGCTCCTTGCACACTAGGCTCCTGCACACTGGGCTTCCTGCACACTAGGCTCCTGCATACTGGGCTTCCTGCACACGAGGCTTCCTGCAGACGGGGCTTCCTGCACACGGGGCTTCCTGCACACTGGGCTTCCTGCACACTAGGCTCCTGCACACTGGGCTTCCTGCACACGAGGCTTCCTGCAGACGGGGCTTCCTGCACACGGGGCTTCCTGCACACTGGGCTTCCTGCACACTAGGCTCCTGCACACTGGGCTTCCTGCACACGTGGCTTCCTGCAGACGGGGCTTCCTGCACACGGGGCTTCCTGCACACTAGGCTTCCTGCACACTAGGCTCCTGCACACTGGGCTTCCTGCACATGGGGCTTCCTGCACACTAGGCTTCCTGGACACTAGGCTCCTACACACTGGGCTTCCTGCACACTAGGCTTCCTGCAAACTAGGCTCATGCACACTGGGCTTCCTGCACACTAGGCTGCTGCACACTAGGCTCCTGCACACTAGGTGTCCTGCACACTATTCTTCCTGCACACTAGGCTCCTGCACAGTAGGCTTCCTGCACATGGGGCTTCCTGCACACTGGTCTTCCTGCACACTTGGCTTCCTGCACACTGGGCTTCCTGCACACTAGGCTTCCTGCACACTAGCCTCCTGCACACTAGGCTTCCTCCACACTAGGCTTCCTGCACACTGGGCTTCCTGCACACTGGGCTTCCTGCACACTAGGCTCCTGCACACGAGGCTTCCTGCACACGGGGCTTCCTGCACACGTGGCTTCCTGCACACTGGGCTTCCTGCAGACTGGGCTTCCTGCACATGAGGCTTCCTGCACACTCGGCTTGCTGCACACTAGGTTCCTGCACACGAGGCTTGCTGCTCACTATGTTCCTGCACACGAGGTTTGCTGCACACGGGGCTTGCTGCACACAAGGCTTCATGCACACGAGGCTTGCTGCACACTAGGCTCCTGCACACGAGGCTACCTGCACACGGGACTTCCTGCACACGGGGCTTCCTGCACACGAGGCTCCTGCACACTCGGCTTGCTGCACACTCGGCTTGCTGCACACTCGGCTTCCTGCAGACGAGGCTTCCTGCACACGAGGCTTCCTGCACATGAGGCTGCCTGCACACGATGCTTGCTGCACACTCGGCTTCCTGCAGACGAGGCTTCCTGCACACGAGGCTTCCTGCACACGAGGCTGCATTCACACTAGGCTCCTGCACACTTGGCTTTCTGCACACTAGGTTTCCTGCACACTGGGCTTCCTGCAGACTAGGCTTCCTGCACAGTAGGCTTCCTGCACACTCGGCTTGCTGCACACTGGGCTTCCTGCAGACGAGGCTTCCTGCACACGAGGCTCCTGCACACTGGGCTTCCTGCACACTAGGCTCCTGCACACTAGGCTCCTGCACACTAGGCTTCCTGCACACTAGGCTCCTGCACACTAGGCTCCTGCACACTCGGCTCCTGCACACTGGGCTTCCTGGACACTAGGCTCCTGCACACTGGGCTTCCTGCACACTAGGCTGCTGCACATGGGGCTTCCTGCACATGGGGCTTCCTGCACACTAGGCTTCCTGCACACTAGGCCCCTGCAGACTGGGCTTCCTGCACACTGGGCTTCCTGCACACGAGTCTTCCTGCACACGAGGCTTCCTGCCCACTGGGCTTCCTGCACACGTGGATTCCTGCACACTGGGCTTCCTGCACACGGGGCTTCCTGCACACTAGGCTCCTGCACACTGGGCTTCCTGCACACGGGGCTTCCTGCACACTAGGCTCCTGCACACTGGGCTTCCTGCACACTGGGCTTCCTGCACACTAGAGTTCCTGCACACTAGGCTCCTGCACACTGGGTTTCCTGCACACTAGGCTCCTGCACACTGGGCTTCCTGCACATTGGGCTTCCTGCACACTGGGATTCCTGCACACTAGGCTCCTGCACACTAGGCTTCCTGCTTACTAGACTCCTGCACACGAGGCTTCCTGCACACGGGGCTTCCTGCACACTAGGCTCCTGCACACTGGGCTTCCTGCACACTGGGCTTCCTGCACACTAGGCTTCCTGCACACTAGGCTCCTGCACACGAGGCTTCCCCCACACTGGGATGCCTGCACACTAGGCTCCTACACACTAGGCTTCCTGCACACTAGGCTCCTGCACACGAGGCTTCCTGCACACGGGGCTTCCTGCACACTGGGCTTCCTGCACACTAGGCTTCCTGCACACTAGGCTTCCTGTACACTAGGCTCCTGCACATCGGGCTTCCTGTACACTGGGATTCCTGCACACTAGGCTCCTACACACTAGGCTTCCTGCACACTAGGATCCTGCACACGAGGCATCCTGCATAAGGGGCTTCCTGCACACTGGGCTTCCAGCGCACTAGACATCCTGCACACTAGACTTCTGCACACTAGGCTCCTGCACACTGGGCTTCCTGCACACTGGGCTTCCTGCACACTAGGCTCCGGCACACGGGGCTTCCTGCACACGGGGCTTCCTGCACACTGGGCTCCTGCACACTAGGCTTCCAGCACACTGTGGTTCCTGCACACTGGGCTTCCTGCACACGCGGCTTCCTGCACACGGGGCTTCCTGCACACTGGGCTTTCTGCACACGGGGCTTCCTGCGCACTAGGCTCCTGCACACTGGGCTTCCTGCACACTAGGCTCCTGCACACTGGGCTTCCTGCACACTGGGCTTCCTGCACACTGGGCTTCCTGCACACTAGGCTCCTGCACACTGGGCTTCCTGCACACTAGGCTCCTGCACACTGTGCTTCCTGCACACGGGGCTTCATGCACACGGAGCTTCCTGCACACTAGGCTTCCTGCAAACTAGGCTCATGCACACTGGGCTTCCTGCACACTAGGCTGCTGCACACTAGGCTCCTGCACACTAGGCTTCCTGCACTCTAGGCTCCTGCACATTGGGCTTCCTGCACACTGGGATTCCTGCACACTAGGCTACTGCACACTGGGCTTCCTGCACACTAGGCTTCCTGCAAACTAGGCTCATGCACACTGGGCTTCCTGCACACTAGGCTGCTGCACACTAGGCTCCTGCACACTAGGTGTCCTGCACACTATTCTTCCTGCACACTAGGCTCCTGCACAGTAGGCTTCCTGCACATGGGGCTTCCTGCACACTGGTCTTCCTGCACACTAGGCTTCCTGCACACTGGGCTTCCTGCACACTAGGCTTCCTGCACACTAGCCTCCTGCACACTAGGCTTCCTGCACACTGGGCTTCCTGCACACTGGGCTTCCTGCACACTAGGCTCCTGCACACGAGGCTTCCTGCACACGGGGCTTCCTGCACACGTGGCTTCCTGCACACTGGGCTTCCTGCAGACTGGGCTTCCTGCACATGAGGCTTCCTGCACACTCGGCTTGCTGCACACTAGGTTCCTGCACACGAGGCTTGCTGCTCACTATGTTCCTGCACACGAGGTTTGCTGCACACGGGGCTTGCTGCACACAAGGCTTCATGCACACGAGTCTTGCTGCAAACTAGGCTCCTGCACACGAGGCTACCTGCACACGGGGCTTCCTGCACACGGGGCTTCCTGCACACGAGGCTCCTGCACACTCGGCTTGCTGCACACTCGGCTTGCTGCACACTCGGCTTCCTGCAGACGAGGCTTCCTGCACACGAGGCTTCCTGCACATGAGGCTGCCTGCACACGATGCTTGCTGCACACTCGGCTTCCTGCAGACGAGGCTTCCTGCACTCTAGGCTCCTGCACACTTGGCTTCCTGCACACTAGGTTTCCTGCACACTGGGCTTCTTGCAGACTAGGCTTCCTGCACAGTAGGCTTCCTGCACACTCGGCTTGCTGCACACTGGGCTTCCTGCAGACGAGGCTTCCTGCACACGAGGCTCCTGCACACTGGGCTTCCTGCACACTAGGCTCCTGCACACTGGGCTTCCTGCACACTAGGATCCTGCACACGAGGCATCCTGCATAAGGGGCTTCCTGCACACTGGGCTTCCAGCGCACTAGACATCCTGCACACTAGACTTCTGCACACTAGGCTCCTGCACACTGGGCTTCCTGCACACTGGGCTTCCTGCACACTAGCCTCCGGCACACGGGGCTTCCTGCACACGGGGCTTCCTGCACACTGGGCTCCTGCACACTAGGCTTCCTGCACACTGTGGTTCCTGCACACTGGGCTTCCTGCACACGGGGCTTCCTGCACACGGGGCTTCCTGCACACTGGGCTTTCTGCACACGGGGCTTCCTGCACACTAGGCTCCTGCACACTGGGCTTCCTGCACACTAGGCTCCTGCACACTGGGCTTCCTGCACACTGTGCTTCCTGCACACTAGGCTCCTGCACACTGGGCTTCCTGCACACTGGGCCTCCTGTACACTAGGCTCCTGCACACTGGGCTTCCTGCACACGTGGCTTCCTGCACACTGGGCTTCCTGCACACGGGGCTTCCTGCACACTAGGCTCCTGCACACTGTGCTTCCTACACACGGGGCTTCATGCACACGGGGCTTCCTGCACACGAGGCTCCTGCACACTCGGCTTGCTGCAGACGAGGCTTCCTGCACACGAGGCTTCCTGCACATGAGGCTGCCTGCACACGATGCTTGCTGCACACTCGGCTTCCTGCAGACGAGGCTTCCTGCACTCTAGGCTGCTGCACACTTGGCTTCCTGCACACTAGGTTTCCTGCACACTGGGCTTCTTGCAGACTAGGCTTCCTGCACAGTAGGCTTCCTGCACACTCTGCTTGCTGCACACTGGGCTTCCTGCAGACGAGGCTTCCTGCACACGAGGCTCCTGCACACTGGGCTTCCTGCACACTAGGCTCCTGCACACTGGGCTTCCTGCACACTAGGCTCCTGCACACGAGGCTTCCTGCACACGGGGCTTCCTGCACACGTGGCTTCCTGCACACTGGGCTTCCTGCAGACTGGGCTTCCTGCACATGAGGCTTCCTGCACACTCGGCTTGCTGCACACTAGGTTCCTGCACACGAGGCTTGCTGCTCACTATGTTCCTGCATACGAGGTTTGCTGCACACGGGGCTTGCTGCACACAAGGCTTCATGCACACGAGGCTTGCTGCAAACTAGGCTCCTGCACACGAGGCTACCTGCACACGGGGCTTCCTGCACACGGGGCTTCCTGCACACGAGGCTCCTGCACACTCGGCTTGCTGCACACTCGGCTTGCTGCACACTCGGCTTCCTGCAGACGAGGCTTCCTGCACACGAGGCTTCCTGCACATGAGGCTGCCTGCACACGATGCTTGCTGCACACTCGGCTTCCTGCAGACGAGGCTTCCTGCACTCTAGGCTCCTGCACACTTGGCTTCCTGCACACTAGGTTTCCTGCACACTGGGCTTCTTGCAGACTAGGCTTCCTGCACAGTAGGCTTCCTGCACACTCGGCTTGCTGCACACTGGGCTTCCTGCAGACGAGGCTTCCTGCACACGAGGCTCCTGCACACTGGGCTTCCTGCACACTAGGCTCCTGCACACTAGGCTCCTGCACACAGGGCTTCCTGCACACTAGGCTCCTGCACACTAGGCTCCTGCACACTGGGCTTCCTGCACACGGGGCTTCCTGCACACGGGGCTTCCTGCACACTGGGCTCCTGCACACTAGGCTCCTGCACACTGGGCTTCCTGCACACGGGGCTTCCTGCACACTGGGCTCCTGCACACTAGGCTCCTGCACACTAGGCTCCTGCACACTGGGCTTCCTGCACACGGGGCTTCCTGCACACGGGGCTTCCTGCACTTTGGGCTTCCTGCACACAGGGCTTCCTGCACACTCGGCTCCTGCACACTGGGCTTCCTGCACACTAGGCTCCTGCACACTGGGCTTCCTGCACACTGGGCTTCCTGCACACTGGGCTTCCTGCACACTAGGCTCCTTGCACACTAGGCTCCTGCACACTGGGCTTCCTGCACACTAGGCTCCTGCATACTGGGCTTCCTGCACACGAGGCTTCCTGCAGACGGGGCTTCCTGCACACGGGGCTTCCTGCACACTGGGCTTCCTGCACACTAGGCTCCTGCACACTGGGCTTCCTGCACACGAGGCTTCCTGCAGACGGGGCTTCCTGCACACGGGGCTTCCTGCACACTGGGCTTCCTGCACACTAGGCTCCTGCACACTGGGCTTCCTGCACACGTGGCTTCCTGCAGACGGGGCTTCCTGCACACGGGGCTTCCTGCACACTAGGCTTCCTGCACACTAGGCTCCTGCACACTGGGCTTCCTGCACATGGGGCTTCCTGCACACTAGGCTTCCTGGACACTAGGCTCCTACACACTGGGCTTCCTGCACACTAGGCTTCCTGCAAACTAGGCTCATGCACACTGGGCTTCCTGCACACTAGGCTGCTGCACACTAGGCTCCTGCACACTAGGTGTCCTGCACACTATTCTTCCTGCACACTAGGCTCCTGCACAGTAGGCTTCCTGCACATGGGGCTTCCTGCACACTGGTCTTCCTGCACACTTGGCTTCCTGCACACTGGGCTTCCTGCACACTAGGCTTCCTGCACACTAGCCTCCTGCACACTAGGCTTCCTCCACACTAGGCTTCCTGCACACTGGGCTTCCTGCACACTGGGCTTCCTGCACACTAGGCTCCTGCACACGAGGCTTCCTGCACACGGGGCTTCCTGCACACGTGGCTTCCTGCACACTGGGCTTCCTGCAGACTGGGCTTCCTGCACATGAGGCTTCCTGCACACTCGGCTTGCTGCACACTAGGTTCCTGCACACGAGGCTTGCTGCTCACTATGTTCCTGCACACGAGGTTTGCTGCACACGGGGCTTGCTGCACACAAGGCTTCATGCACACGAGGCTTGCTGCACACTAGGCTCCTGCACACGAGGCTACCTGCACACGGGACTTCCTGCACACGGGGCTTCCTGCACACGAGGCTCCTGCACACTCGGCTTGCTGCACACTCGGCTTGCTGCACACTCGGCTTCCTGCAGACGAGGCTTCCTGCACACGAGGCTTCCTGCACATGAGGCTGCCTGCACACGATGCTTGCTGCACACTCGGCTTCCTGCAGACGAGGCTTCCTGCACACGAGGCTTCCTGCACACGAGGCTGCATTCACACTAGGCTCCTGCACACTTGGCTTTCTGCACACTAGGTTTCCTGCACACTGGGCTTCCTGCAGACTAGGCTTCCTGCACAGTAGGCTTCCTGCACACTCGGCTTGCTGCACACTGGGCTTCCTGCAGACGAGGCTTCCTGCACACGAGGCTCCTGCACACTGGGCTTCCTGCACACTAGGCTCCTGCACACTAGGCTCCTGCACACTAGGCTTCCTGCACACTAGGCTCCTGCACACTAGGCTCCTGCACACTCGGCTCCTGCACACTGGGCTTCCTGGACACTAGGCTCCTGCACACTGGGCTTCCTGCACACTAGGCTGCTGCACATGGGGCTTCCTGCACATGGGGCTTCCTGCACACTAGGCTTCCTGCACACTAGGCCCCTGCAGACTGGGCTTCCTGCACACTGGGCTTCCTGCACACTCGGCTTCCTGCACACTCGGCTTCCTGCACACTAGGCTTCCTGCACACTAGGCCCCTGCACACTGGGCTTCCTGCACACGAGTCTGCCTGCACACGAGGCTTCCTGCACACGGGGCTTCCTGCACATGGGGCTTCCTGCACACTAGGCTCCTGCACACGGGGCTTCCTGCACACGGGGCTTCCTGCACACTGGGCTTCCTGCACATGAGGCTTCCTGCACACTCAGCTTGCTGCATACTTGCTTGCTGTACACTAGGTTCCTGCACACGAGGCTTGCTGCACACTAGGCTCCTTCACACGAGGCTACCTGCACACGGGGCTTGCTGCACACGAGGCTTCCTGCACACGAGGCTTACTGCACACTAGGCTCCTGCACAGTAGGCTTCCTGCACACTCGGCTTGCTGCACACTGGGCTTCCTGCAGACGAGGCTTCCTGCACACGAGGCTCCTGCACACTGGGCTTCCTGCACACTAGGCTCCTGCACACTAGGCTCCTGCACACTAGGCTTCCTGCACACTAGGCTCCTGCACACTAGGCTCCTGCACACTCGGCTCCTGCACACTGGGCTTCCTGGACACTAGGCTCCTGCACACTGGGCTTCCTGCACACTAGGCTGCTGCACATGGGGCTTCCTGCACATGGGGCTTCCTGCACACTAGGCTTCCTGCAGACTGGGCTTCCTGCAGACTGGGCTTCCTGCACACTCGGCTTCCTGCACACTCGGCTTCCTGCACACTAGGCTTCCTGCACACTAGGCCCCTGCACACTGGGCTTCCTGCACACGAGTCTTCCTGCACACGAGGCTTCCTGCACACGGAACTTCCTGCACACGGGGCTTCCTGCACACTAGGCTCCTGCACACGGGGCTTCCTGCACACGGGGCTTCCTGCACACTGGGCTTCCTGCACATGAGGCTTCCTGCACACTCAGCTTGCTGCACACTTGATTGCTGTACACTAGGTTCCTGCACACGAGGCTTGCTGCACACTAGGCTCCTTCACACGAGGCTACCTGCACACGGGGCTTGCTGCACACGAGGCTTCCTGCACACGAGGCTTACTGCACACTAGGCTCCTGCACACGAGGCTTCCTGCACACGAGGCTTGCTGCACACTAGGCTCCTGCACACGAGGCTACCTGCACACGAGGCTCCTGCACACTCGGCTTGCTGCACACTCGGCTTGCTGCACACTGGGCTTCCTGTAGACGAGGCTTCCTGCACACGAGGCTCCTGCACACTGGGCTTCCTGCACACTAGGTTCCTGCACACGAGGCTTCCTGCACACGAGGCTTCTTGCACAGGAGGCTTCCTGCACACTAGGTTCCTGCACACTAGGCTTCCTGCACACGAGGCTTCCTACACACGAGACTTCCTGCACACGAGGCTTCCTGCACACGAGGCTTCCTGCACACTGTGCTTCCTGCACACGAGGCTTCCTGCACACGAGGCTTCCTGCACACTATGTTGCTGCACACAAGGCTTCCTGCACACTAGGTTCCTGCACACGAGGCTTCCTGCACACTAGGTTCCTACACAGTAGGCTTCCTGCACACTCGGCTTGCTGCACACTGGGCTTCCTGCAGACGAGGCTTCCTGCACACGAGGCTCCTGCACACTGGGCTTCCTGCACACTGGGCCTCCTGTACACTAGGCTCCTGCACACTGGGCTTCCTGCACACGTGGCTTCCTGCACACTGGGCTTCCTGCACACGGGGCTTCCTGCACACTAGGCTCCTGCACACTGTGCTTCCTGCACACGGGGCTTCATGCACACGGAGCTTCCTGCACACGGGGCTTCCTGCACACAAGGCTCCTGCACACTGAGCTTCCAGCACACTGGGCTTCCTGCACACTAGGCTTCCTGCACACTAGGCTTCCTGCACACTAGGCTCCTGCACAATGTGCTTCCTGCACACTAGGCTCCTGCACATTGGGCTTCCTGCACACTGTGCTTCCTGCACTCTAGGCTCCTGCACATTGGGCTTCCTGCACACTGGGATTCCTGCACACTCGGCTACTGCACACTGGGCTTCCTGCACACTAGGCTTCCTGCAAACTAGGCTCATGCACACTGGGCTTCCTGCACACTAGGCTGCTGCACACTAGGCTCCTGCACACTAGGTGTCCTGCACACTATTCTTCCTGCACACTAGGCTCCTGCACAGTAGGCTTCCTGCACATGGGGCTTCCTGCACACTGGTCTTCCTGCACAGTAGGCTCCCTGCACACTAGGCTTCCTGCACACTAGCCTCCTGCACACTAGGCTTCCTCCACACTCGGCTTCCTGCACACTGGGCTTCCTGCACACTAGGCTCCTGCACACGAGGCTTCCTGCACACGGGGCTTCCTGCACACGTGGCTTCCTGCACACTGGGCTTCCTGCAGACTGGGCTTCCTGCACATGAGGCTTCCTGCACACTCGGCTTGCTGCACACTAGGTTCCTGCACACGAGGCTTGCTGCTCACTATGTTCCTGCACACGAGGTTTGCTGCACACGGGGCTTGCTGCACACAAGGCTTCATGCACACGAGGCTTGCTGCAAACTAGGCTCCTGCACACGAGGCTACCTGCACACGGGGCTTCCTGCACACGGGGCTTCCTGCACACGAGGCTCCTGCACACTCGGCTTGCTGCACACTCGGCTTGCTGCACACTCGGCTTCCTGCAGACGAGGCTTCCTGCACACGAGGCTTCCTGCACATGAGGCTGCCTGCACACGATGCTTGCTGCACACTCGGCTTCCTGCAGACGAGGCTTCCTGCACTCTAGGCTCCTGCACACTTGGCTTCCTGCACACTAGGTTTCCTGCACACTGGGCTTCTTGCAGACTAGGCTTCCTGCACAGTAGGCTTCCTGCACACTCGGCTTGCTGCACACTGGGATTCCTGCAGACGAGGCTTCCTGCACACGAGGCTCCTGCACACTGGGCTTCCTGCACACTAGGCTCCTGCACACTAGGCTCCTGCACACAGGGCTTCCTGCACACGGGGCTTCCTGCACACTGGGCTTTCTGCACACGGGGCTTCCTGCACACTGGGCTCCTGCACACTGGGCTTCCTGCACACTGGGCTTCCTGCACACTGGGCTTCCTGTACACTAGGCTCCTGCACACTGGACTTCCTGCACACTGTGCTTCCTGCACACTAGGCTCCTGCACATTGGGCTTCCTGCACACTGTGCTTCCTGCACACTAGGCTCCTGCACTTTGGGCTTCCTGCACACTGGGATTCCTGCACACTAGGCTCCTGCACTCTAGGCTTCCTGCTAACTAGGCTCCTGCACACGAGGCTTCCTGCACACGGGGCTTCCTGCACACTAGGCTCCTGCACACTGGGCTTCCTGCACACTGGGCTTCCTGCACACTAGGCTCCTGCACACTGAGCTTCCAGCACACTGGGCTTCCTGCACACTAGGCTTCCTGCACACTAGGCTTCCTGCACACTAGGCTCCTGCACAATGTGCTTCCTGCACACTAGGCTCCTGCACATTGGGCTTCCTGCACACTGTGCTTCCTGCACTCTAGGCTCCTGCACATTGGGCTTCCTGCACACTGGGATTCCTGCACACTCGGCTACTGCACACTGGGCTTCCTGCACACTCGGCTTCCTGCAAACTAGGCTCATGCACACTGGGCTTCCTGCACACTAGGCTGCTGCACACTAGGCTCCTGCACACTAGGTGTCCTGCACACTATTCTTCCTGCACACTAGGCTCCTGCACAGTAGGCTTCCTGCACATGGGGCTTCCTGCACACTGGTCTTCCTGCACACTAGGCTTCCTGCACACTAGGCTTCCTGCACACTAGCCTCCTGCACACTAGGCTTCCTCCACACTAGGCTTCCTGCACACTGGGCTTCCTGCACACTGGGCTTCCTGCACACTAGGCTCCTGCACACGAGGCTTCCTGCACACGGGGCTTCCTGCACACGTGGCTTCCTGCACACTGGGCTTCCTGCAGACTGGGCTTCCTGCACATGAGGCTTCCTGCACACTCGGCTTGCTGCACACTAGGTTCCTGCACACGAGGCTTGCTGCTCACTATGTTCCTGCACACGAGGTTTGCTGCACACGGGGCTTGCTGCACACAAGGCTTCATGCACACGAGGCTTGCTGCAAACTAGGCTCCTGCACACGAGGCTACCTGCACACGGGGCTTCCTGCACACGGGGCTTCCTGCACACGAAGCTCCTGCACACTCGGCTTGCTGCACACTCGGCTTGCTGCACACTCGGCTTCCTGCAGACGAGGCTTCCTGCACACGAGGCTTCCTGCACATGAGGCTGCCTGCACACGATGCTTGCTGCACACTCGGCTTCCTGCACACTGTGCTTCCTGCACACTAGGCTCCTGCACATTGGGCTTCCTGCTAACTAGGCTCCTGCACACGAGGCTTCCTGCACACGGGGCTTCCTGCACACTAGGCTCCTGCACACTGGGCTTCCTGCACACTGGGCTTCCTGCACACTAGGCTCCTGCACACGGAGCTTCCTGCACACTGGGCTTCCTGCACATGAGTCTTCCTGCACACGAGGCTTCCTGCCCACTGGGCTTCCTGCACACGTGGATTCCTGCACACTGGGCTTCCTGCACACGGGGCTTCCTGCACACTAGGCTCCTGCACACTGGGCTTCCTGCACACGGGGCTTCCTGCACACTAGGCTCCTGCACACTGGGCTTCCTGCACACTGGGCTTCCTGCACACTAGAAGTCCTGCACACTAGGCTCCTGCACACTGGGTTTCCTGCACACTAGGCTCCTGCACACTGGGCTTCCTGCACATTGGGCTTCCTGCACACTGGGATTCCTGCACACTAGGCTCCTGCACACTAGGCTTCCTGCTTACTAGACTCCTGCACACGAGGCTTCCTGCACACGGGGCTTCCTGCACACTAGGCTCCTGCACACTGGGCTTCCTGCACACTGGGCTTCCTGCACACTAGGCTTCCTGCACACTAGGCTCCTGCACACGAGGCTTCACCCACACTGGGATGCCTGCACACTAGGCTCCTACACACTAGGCTTCCTGCACACTAGGCTCCTGCACACGAGGCTTCCTGCACACGGGGCTTCCTGCACACTGGGCTTCCTGCACACTAGGCTTCCTGCACACTAGGCTTCCTGTACACTAGGCTCCTGCACATCGGGCTTACTGTACACTGGGATTCCTGCACACTAGGCTCCTACACACTAGGCTTCCTGCACACTAGGATCCTGCACACGAGGCATCCTGCATAAGGGGCTTCCTGCACACTGGGCTTCCAGCGCACTAGACATCCTGCACACTAGACTTCTGCACACTAGGCTCCTGCACACTGGGCTTCCTGCACACTGGGCTTCCTGCACACTAGGCTCCGGCACACGGGGCTTCCTGCACACGGGGCTTCCTGCACACTGGGCTCCTGCACACTAGGCTTCCAGCACACTGTGGTTCCTGCACACTGGGCTTCCTGCACACGCGGCTTCCTGCACACGGGGCTTCCTGCACACTGGGCTTTCTGCACACGGGGCTTCCTGCGCACTAGGCTCCTGCACACTGGGCTTCCTGCACACTAGGCTCCTGCACACTGGGCTTCCTGCACACTGGGCTTCCTGCACACTGGGCTTCCTGCACACTAGGCTCCTGCACACTGGGCTTCTTGCACACTGGGCCTCCTGTACACTAGGCTCCTGCACACTGGGCTTCCTGCACATGTGGCTTCCTGCACACTGGGCTTCCTGCACACGGGGCTTCCTGCACACTAGGCTCCTGCACACTGTGCTTCCTGCACACGGGGCTTCATGCACACGGAGCTTCCTGCACACGGGGCTTCCTGCACACAAGGCTCCTGCACACTGAGCTTCCAGCACACTGGGCTTCCTGCACACTAGGCTTCCTGCACACTCGGCTTCCTGCACACTAGGCTCCTGCACAATGTGCTTCCTGCACACTAGGCTCCTGCACATTGGGCTTCCTGCACACTGTGCTTCCTGCACTCTAGGCTCCTGCACATTGGGCTTCCTGCACACTGGGATTCCTGCACACTAGGCTACTGCACACTGGGCTTCCTGCACACTAGGCTTCCTGCAAACTAGGCTCATGCACACTGGGCTTCCTGCACACTAGGCTGCTGCACACTAGGCTCCTGCACACTAGGTGTCCTGCACACTATTCTTCCTGCACACTAGGCTCCTGCACAGTAGGCTTCCTGCACATGGGGCTTCCTGCACACTGGTCTTCCTGCACACTAGGCTTCCTGCACACTGGGCTTCCTGCACACTAGGCTTCCTGCACACTAGCCTCCTGCACACTAGGCTTCCTGCACACTGGGCTTCCTGCACACTGGGCTTCCTGCACACTAGGCTCCTGCACACGAGGCTTCCTGCACACGGGGCTTCCTGCACACGTGGCTTCCTGCACACTGGGCTTCCTGCAGACTGGGCTTCCTGCACATGAGGCTTCCTGCACACTCGGCTTGCTGCACACTAGGTTCCTGCACACGAGGCTTGCTGCTCACTATGTTCCTGCACACGAGGTTTGCTGCACACGGGGCTTGCTGCACACAAGGCTTCATGCACACGAGTCTTGCTGCAAACTAGGCTCCTGCACACGAGGCTACCTGCACACGGGGCTTCCTGCACACGGGGCTTCCTGCACACGAGGCTCCTGCACACTCGGCTTGCTGCACACTCGGCTTGCTGCACACTCGGCTTCCTGCAGACGAGGCTTCCTGCACACGAGGCTTCCTGCACATGAGGCTGCCTGCACACGATGCTTGCTGCACACTCGGCTTCCTGCAGACGAGGCTTCCTGCACTCTAGGCTCCTGCACACTTGGCTTCCTGCACACTAGGTTTCCTGCACACTGGGCTTCTTGCAGACTAGGCTTCCTGCACAGTAGGCTTCCTGCACACTCGGCTTGCTGCACACTGGGCTTCCTGCAGACGAGGCTTCCTGCACACGAGGCTCCTGCACACTGGGCTTCCTGCACACTAGGCTCCTGCACACTGGGCTTCCTGCACACTAGGATCCTGCACACGAGGCATCCTGCATAAGGGGCTTCCTGCACACTGGGCTTCCAGCGCACTAGACATCCTGCACACTAGACTTCTGCACACTAGGCTCCTGCAGACTGGGCTTCCTGCACACTGGGCTTCCTGCACACTAGCCTCCGGCACACGGGGCTTCCTGCACACGGGGCTTCCTGAACACTGGGCTTTTGCACACTAGGCTTCCTGCACACTGTGGTTCCTGCACACTGGGCTTCCTGCACACGGGGCTTCCTGCACACGGGGCTTCCTGCACACTGGGCTTTCTGCACACGGGGCTTCCTGCACACTAGGCTCCTGCACACTGGGCTTCCTGCACACTAGGCTCCTGCACACTGGGCTTCCTGCACACTGTGCTTCCTGCACACTAGGCTCCTGCACACTGGGCTTCCTGCACACTGGGCCTCCTGTACACTAGGCTCCTGCACACTGGGCTTCCTGCACACGTGGCTTCCTGCACACTGGGCTTCCTGCACACGGGGCTTCCTGCACACTAGGCTCCTGCACACTGTGCTTCCTACACACGGGGCTTCATGCACACGGGGCTTCCTGCACACGAGGCTCCTGCACACTCGGCTTGCTGCAGACGAGGCTTCCTGCACACGAGGCTTCCTGCACATGAGGCTGCCTGCACACGATGCTTGCTGCACACTCGGCTTCCTGCAGACGAGGCTTCCTGCACTCTAGGCTGCTGCACACTTGGCTTCCTGCACACTAGGTTTCCTGCACACTGGGCTTCTTGCAGACTAGGCTTCCTGCACAGTAGGCTTCCTGCACACTCGGCTTGCTGCACACTGGGCTTCCTGCAGACGAGGCTTCCTGCACACGAGGCTCCTGCACACTGGGCTTCCTGCACACTAGGCTCCTGCACACTGGGCTTCCTGCACACTAGGCTCCTGCACACGAGGCTTCCTGCACACGGGGCTTCCTGCACACGTGGCTTCCTGCACACTGGGCTTCCTGCAGACTGGGCTTCCTGCACATGAGGCTTCCTGCACACTCGGCTTGCTGCACACTAGGTTCCTGCACACGAGGCTTGCTGCTCACTATGTTCCTGCATACGAGGTTTGCTGCACACGGGGCTTGCTGCACACAAGGCTTCATGCACACGAGGCTTGCTGCAAACTAGGCTCCTGCACACGAGGCTACCTGCACACGGGGCTTCCTGCACACGGGGCTTCCTGCACACGAGGCTCCTGCACACTCGGCTTGCTGCACACTCGGCTTGCTGCACACTCGGCTTCCTGCAGACGAGGCTTCCTGCACACGAGGCTTCCTGCACATGAGGCTGCCTGCACACGATGCTTGCTGCACACTCGGCTTCCTGCAGACGAGGCTTCCTGCACTCTAGGCTCCTGCACACTTGGCTTCCTGCACACTAGGTTTCCTGCACACTGGGCTTCTTGCAGACTAGGCTTCCTGCACAGTAGGCTTCCTGCACACTCGGCTTGCTGCACACTGGGCTTCCTGCAGACGAGGCTTCCTGCACACGAGGCTCCTGCACACTGGGCTTCCTGCACACTAGGCTCCTGCACACTAGGCTCCTGCACACAGGGCTTCCTGCACACTAGGCTCCTGCACACTAGGCTCCTGCACACTGGGCTTCCTGCACACGGGGCTTCCTGCACACGGGGCTTCCTGCACACTGGGCTCCTGCACACTAGGCTCCTGCACACTGGGCTTCCTGCACACGGGGCTTCCTGCACACTGGGCTCCTGCACACTAGGCTCCTGCACACTAGGCTCCTGCACACTGGGCTTCCTGCACACGGGGCTTCCTGCACACGGGGCTTCCTGCACTTTGGGCTTCCTGCACACAGGGCTTCCTGCACACTCGGCTCCTGCACACTGGGCTTCCTGCACACTAGGCTCCTGCATACTGGGCTTCCTGCACACGAGGCTTCCTGCAGACGGGGCTTCCTGCACACGGGGCTTCCTGCACACTGGGCTTCCTGCACACTAGGCTCCTGCACACTGGGCTTCCTGCACACGAGGCTTCCTGCAGACGGGGCTTCCTGCACACGGGGCTTCCTGCACACTGGGCTTCCTGCACACTAGGCTCCTGCACACTGGGCTTCCTGCACACGTGGCTTCCTGCAGACGGGGCTTCCTGCACACGGGGCTTCCTGCACACTAGGCTTCCTGCACACTAGGCTCCTGCACACTGGGCTTCCTGCACATGGGGCTTCCTGCACACTAGGCTTCCTGGACACTAGGCTCCTACACACTGGGCTTCCTGCACACTAGGCTTCCTGCAAACTAGGCTCATGCACACTGGGCTTCCTGCACACTAGGCTGCTGCACACTAGGCTCCTGCACACTAGGTGTCCTGCACACTATTCTTCCTGCACACTAGGCTCCTGCACAGTAGGCTTCCTGCACATGGGGCTTCCTGCACACTGGTCTTCCTGCACACTTGGCTTCCTGCACACTGGGCTTCCTGCACACTAGGCTTCCTGCACACTAGCCTCCTGCACACTAGGCTTCCTCCACACTAGGCTTCCTGCACACTGGGCTTCCTGCACACTGGGCTTCCTGCACACTAGGCTCCTGCACACGAGGCTTCCTGCACACGGGGCTTCCTGCACACGTGGCTTCCTGCACACTGGGCTTCCTGCAGACTGGGCTTCCTGCACATGAGGCTTCCTGCACACTCGGCTTGCTGCACACTAGGTTCCTGCACACGAGGCTTGCTGCTCACTATGTTCCTGCACACGAGGTTTGCTGCACACGGGGCTTGCTGCACACAAGGCTTCATGCACACGAGGCTTGCTGCACACTAGGCTCCTGCACACGAGGCTACCTGCACACGGGACTTCCTGCACACGGGGCTTCCTGCACACGAGGCTCCTGCACACTCGGCTTGCTGCACACTCGGCTTGCTGCACACTCGGCTTCCTGCAGACGAGGCTTCCTGCACACGAGGCTTCCTGCACATGAGGCTGCCTGCACACGATGCTTGCTGCACACTCGGCTTCCTGCAGACGAGGCTTCCTGCACACGAGGCTTCCTGCACACGAGGCTGCATTCACACTAGGCTCCTGCACACTTGGCTTTCTGCACACTAGGTTTCCTGCACACTGGGCTTCCTGCAGACTAGGCTTCCTGCACAGTAGGCTTCCTGCACACTCGGCTTGCTGCACACTGGGCTTCCTGCAGACGAGGCTTCCTGCACACGAGGCTCCTGCACACTGGGCTTCCTGCACACTAGGCTCCTGCACACTAGGCTCCTGCACACTAGGCTTCCTGCACACTAGGCTCCTGCACACTAGGCTCCTGCACACTCGGCTCCTGCACACTGGGCTTCCTGGACACTAGGCTCCTGCACACTGGGCTTCCTGCACACTAGGCTGCTGCACATGGGGCTTCCTGCACATGGGGCTTCCTGCACACTAGGCTTCCTGCACACTAGGCCCCTGCAGACTGGGCTTCCTGCACACTGGGCTTCCTGCACACTCGGCTTCCTGCACACTCGGCTTCCTGCACACTAGGCTTCCTGCACACTAGGCCCCTGCACACTGGGCTTCCTGCACACGAGTCTTCCTGCACACGAGGCTTCCTGCACACGGGGCTTCCTGCACACGGGGCTTCCTGCACACTAGGCTCCTGCACACGGGGCTTCCTGCACACGGGGCTTCCTGCACACTGGGCTTCCTGCACATGAGGCTTCCTGCACACTCAGCTTGCTGCATACTTGCTTGCTGTACACTAGGTTCCTGCACACGAGGCTTGCTGCACACTAGGCTCCTTCACACGAGGCTACCTGCACACGGGGCTTGCTGCACACGAGGCTTCCTGCACACGAGGCTTACTGCACACTAGGCTCCTGCACAGTAGGCTTCCTGCACACTCGGCTTGCTGCACACTGGGCTTCCTGCAGACGAGGCTTCCTGCACACGAGGCTCCTGCACACTGGGCTTCCTGCACACTAGGCTCCTGCACACTAGGCTCCTGCACACTAGGCTTCCTGCACACTAGGCTCCTGCACACTAGGCTCCTGCACACTCGGCTCCTGCACACTGGGCTTCCTGGACACTAGGCTCCTGCACACTGGGCTTCCTGCACACTAGGCTGCTGCACATGGGGCTTCCTGCACATGGGGCTTCCTGCACACTAGGCTTCCTGCACACTAGGCCCCTGCAGACTGGGCTTCCTGCACACTGGGCTTCCTGCACACTCGGCTTCCTGCACACTCGGCTTCCTGCACACTAGGCTTCCTGCACACTAGGCCCCTGCACACTGGGCTTCCTGCACACGAGTCTTCCTGCACACGAGGCTTCCTGCACACGGGACTTCCTGCACACGGGGCTTCCTGCACACTAGGCTCCTGCACACGGGGCTTCCTGCACACGGGGCTTCCTGCACACTGGGCTTCCTGCACATGAGGCTTCCTGCACACTCAGCTTGCTGCACACTTGATTGCTGTACACTAGGTTCCTGCACACGAGGCTTGCTGCACACTAGGCTCCTTCACACGAGGCTACCTGCACACGGGGCTTGCTGCACACGAGGCTTCCTGCACACGAGGCTTGCTGCACACTAGGCTCCTGCACACGAGGCTTGCTGCCTAGCTCCTGCACACGAGGCTACCTGCACGAGCTCCTGCACACTCGGCTTGCTGCACACTCGGCTTGCTGCACACTGGGCTTCCTGTAGACGAGGCTTCCTGCACACGAGGCTCCTGCACACTGGGCTTCCTGCACACTAGGTTCCTGCACACGAGGCTTCCTGCACACGAGGCTTCTTGCACAGGAGGCTTCCTGCACACTAGGTTCCTGCACACTAGGCTTCCTGCACACGAGGCTTCCTACACACGAGACTTCCTGCACACGAGGCTTCCTGCACACGAGGCTTCCTGCACACTGTGCTTCCTGCACACGAGGCTTCCTGCACACGAGGCTTCCTGCACACTATGTTGCTGCACACAAGGCTTCCTGCACACTAGGTTCCTGCACACGAGGCTTCCTGCACACTAGGTTCCTACACACAAGGCTTCCTGCACACGAGGCTTTCTGCACACTGGCCCAAAAATTAGTGAGTGAGCCTTCGTGCGAGGGTAAGGCCTTCCCGCGATCTCTCACTGCGCACTGGCTTTTTCAGTCCGAGCTCGCACGAACTTGATGTTCTGGACAGCATCTGTGCAGTGATTTCGTATCCCACAGGCGTAGTTAATTCGTGCGAGCTGTGGGATCACGTGACTCAGTTAGAGCCAATGGCAGCACACCATCTTTCATTCATAGCTTTCACAGCACGGCTGTGAAAGCTATGAATACTATACCCCCCCAAAAGAACAGCTAAACCTCAATTAAATTTAAAAAAAACCATCAGATTAATAAAATAAGTATAGTTAAATAAATTAACCATTTTAAACAAAAAATTAAATTTTTGAAAAAATTTGAAATCTTTTAAATAGTTATAAAAATAAACTTACCTGTCTTTAAAGTCTCTAAAAAAGATATACCTGTTAAAAAAAATTCAAAATAATACTTAATTAAGTACTTACCTTGTTAAAAGAGGGTCTTACGCCTCCTTTCTTTATGTCTAAAATCTTCCATGCTTACCTGCGTGCGCAAAGCACTAAGTGCACTGCCTGCGCGCAGCCTGTAGCGCGCACGCGGTTCACCTAGGAACCGCCCCCTTTTGAATTCACCAAGTGCCGGTTTTCAGCGCATGCGCAGTGCATGCAGAAAACCGGCAATTGGAGACAGAATACGCGAGAGCACACAGTGCGTACTCTCGCGTAGCGGCACTAATTTTTGGGCCACTATGTTCCTGCACACGAGGCTTCCTGCACACTGGGCTTCCTGCCTGCATTTCCCAAGCTTTTTGCACAAGGGTCTGAGTAGGCTTCAAACAAATTATACAGCACCCAGAACGCTGTAACACTTTGGGAACAATTAATAATTCAATTATTGTCTCGGAAAGTGAAAAGGGAGACAGGTTGCAATGGTTTCCTTCTAAACAGCCTTCACTGCTAACGTTCACTAGAAGGAGTGACATCACAAAGGGCATCAGTATAATCTTTGCTACCAGTAAACAATTGAGGGAATAGAATGAGAAAGAGCATCAAAAGGTCACCACAAACCCTAAACTGGCAACAGTCTTACTTTTCTATTTCCAGCACTTTCTACAACTCCCTTTCCAAGCATTTCTAGGCACCCATGTGGGATTAGAGATCAAATGGTAGATTTTCCCTTATGGGTACCAGACAGGTGGAGTACAGTTGAGATACACTATGCCCATGAGGAAGCAGCTGTTCACATGGTCCCTGCCCCCCGTGACCTTCTGCATGTCCTGGGCAGACTCCAGGCTCCAGAAGGAAATTGGAGTGCAGCTGTAGGTTCTATGCCATTGCGATTGGGACTTTCTGGTTGCTGATGAAGATCAGCAACGAGAAAGCCGCAAGTACCCAAATCATCCTGGAAGGAGGGAGGCTGGGGTTCCAAAACTCGCTTCCACTTCTTCAGATTGCTAATGGGACTATCTCAAAGTTTACAGTCAGTGGGAGTTTGGATGCAAACCAGAGCACTAGGTTTTCATGGGCAGCCCGTCTTGGGATGCCAAATGAGGAGATCCTTAGGAAATTGAAGCAAAAGGCCAGGAACACCGCTCCTGCCTCATACTAATACAGCATTAGGCCCACGTCTACTACAGATGAAGACCCAGTTTTGCCTTGTGGAGATGCCCCACAAAATCCATGGGGTAGTGCAATCGGTGGGGTTGGGGGAGGGTTGATGAGGTGAGACTTGAGACGCTACTGTGCACCTTGGAAATGCTGATTGCCCAAGCATAGGGCATAGGATAACTTACCCTCAAATTGTATTGGGTCCTCTTTTGAAACTATTCTTTCTCTGATGTTCTTTCTCAATGGAACTGCAAGCACACAGCCAATAATAGTTATAATAACATATACATGCTTATAATGGAAAGTAATATTGTGTTCTCCTAAGGTACGGTCATTAAACTTCTTCCTACATTATGCCCAGGGTGTTGCTCATGGCATTCACACTGGTGTCTACCTCCCCCCAATCCCCCTGGGCTGCTCTCTGCTGGGGGCTTGCCGTACTTACTGAGGACATGCCTCCTCTGCTTCATTTCTTCCAGCAGAAATTCAATAGCTCTACCTGAGAAATGGGACACTCTCTGCCCTCCTGTACTCCTTACAGACATTCGTTATACAAACTTGCTGCATTCCAAATTTGTTGAACCACAGTCCCTGCCCTTTTAAGCTGCTACAGGCATTTATGTCATGCAGCAGCTTACAATTTTCTACCCACCAATAGGCAAGCTCTCAATCACAGGCATTTTTTATGCTGAGAGCTCACCCAGACTATCCAAATGATGCTAACTCTGAGTATTATTCTGCTCACTATTCCAAAATCATCCTGGAATGCAAAGGTAACCCCAGCATCTTTCCTCTACTACAAACCGCCTTCTTAAACACCTCTCCCCTGCCTCCTCCACCCTCACCTCCAACATCAAGTGCGAGGAGCTCATGGACTTCTTTGTCACTAAGATTGAGACCATCCGTTCAGCTGCCTCTGCCACTTCCCTCCATTCCCCTAGCCCAAACTTCCTCTAAGGTTCCCCCCTGCCCTAGGCCTGAACTCGCATCTTTCTCCAGTTTCTCTCCTATCTCCCCTCATGCCCTCTCCGAGCTCATCTTGTCCATGAGACTCACCTCCTGCTCCCTTGACCTTATTCCCACTAAGCTGTTGACCACCCAACTTCCCTTCCTGGCCCCCATGTTAGCTGATATAGTTAACGATTGTTTCTCCTCAGGTTCTGTCTCCCTCCCCTTTAATCTGCCGTCATCACCAATCTCCTCAAAAAAACTCTTGACCTCTTTTTCCTTGCAAACTACCATCCCGTCTCCAACCTTCCTTTCCTCTACAAAGTCCTTGAATGTGCTTTCACCTTCCAAATCCATGCCCATCTTTCCCAGAACTCCATGTTTGAATCCCTCTAATCAGGATTCCTCCCCTGTCACAGTAATGAAACAGTTCTTATCAAAGTTACAAATGACATCCTATGTGCCTGTGACCATGGTAAACTATCCCTCCTCATCCTTCTCGAACTATCTACAGCCTTTGACACGGTTGACCGACCATCCTCAACGCCTCTCTTCCATCGTCCAGCTGGGTGAGACTGCACTGACCTGCTTTCATTCATATCTAACCAGTCGTAGCCAAAGAATCATCTGCAATGGCTTTTCTTCCTGCTCCCGCACTTTTCCCTCTGGAGTCCCACAAGGATCTATCCTTGGCCCCCTTCTATTTCTCATTTACATGCTGCCCCTTGGTGATATCATCCAAAAACACAACGTCAGGTTCCACGAGTACCAGCTCTACCTCATCACCACCTTTCTCGACCCCTCCACTGTCTTTAAATTGTCCGACTGCTTGTCCAATATCCAGTACTGGATGAGAAGAAATTTCCTTCAACTAAATATTGGGAAGACCGAAGCCATTGTCTTCAGTCCCCGCCACAAACTCCGTTCCCTAGCCACCAACTCCATCCCTCTCCCTGGTCTGAGGCTGAACCAGACTGTTTGCAACCTTTGTGTCGTATTTGACTTCGAGATGAGCTTCTGACCACGTATTCACACCATCACTAAGACCAGCTACGCCCACCTCTGTAACATCACCCGACTCCGCCTCTGTCTCAGCTCATCTGCTGCTGAAACCCTCATCCATGCCTTTGTTAGCTCTAGACTTGACTATTCCAACACACTCCTAGCCGGCCTCCCATCTTTCACCCTCCATAAACTTAAGCTCATCCAAAACTCTGCTGCCTGTATCCTAACTCGCACCAAGTCCCGTTCACCCACCACCCCTGTGCTTGTTGACCTACAATGGCTCCCAGTTGAGCAATGCCTTGATTTTAAAAAATCTCATCTTTGTTTGCAAATCCCTGCATGGCCTCATTGCTCCCTATGTCTGTAACCACCTCCAGCCCTACAACCCTCCAAGATTTTTTTATATTATTCGTTTATGGGATGTGGGTGTCGCTGGCAAGGCCAGCATTTATTGCCCATCCCTAATTGCCCTTGAGAAGGTGGTGGTGAGCTGCCTTCTTGAACTTGAGATCTCTGTGCTCCTTCAAATCTGGCCTCTTGAGCATCCCCAATTTTAAACACTCCACCATTGGCGGACATGCCTTCAGCTGCCGAGGCCCTAAGTTCTGGAAATCCCTCCCTAAACTTCTCCGCCTCTGTTCCCTCCTTTAAGATGCTCCTTAAAACCTACTTCTTTGATTTGCCCTATTGGCCCAGAAATTAAACATGGATGGTTCCCGCGGGGGTAAGGATTCCCCGCGATATCGCACTCCGCGCCTACCTTTTTGTTTGGGGCCCACACGAACTTTAGTTTCAGGGCCTCTTCTTGTTGCAACCGCGCAGTGTATGCGTTTCCCAGAGGCGCAATTAGTTTGTGCGAGCTCTGGGATCACGTGATTCAGTTAGAGCCAATGGCAGCACACCATCTTTCATTCATAGTTTTGACAGCAGCTGTCAAAGTTATGAATACTACAAACCCCCAAAAGAACAGCTAAATTTTAAAAAAGCCATCACATTAATAAAATAAGTATAGTTAAATAAATTAACCACTTTAAACAAAAAATTTAATTTTTGAAAATTTTTTAAATCTTTTTAAAAGTTATAAAAATAAACTTACCTTTCTTTAAAGTCTCTAAAAAAGATAAACCTGTTGAAAAAAATGTAAAATAACACTTAATTAACTACTTACCTTGTTAAAAGAGGGTCCTACGCCTGCTTTCTTTATGTATAAAATCTTCAACACTTACCTGCGCGTTCAAAGCTGAAAAAAAAACTAAGTGCACTGCGTGCGCACAACCTGTAGCACGCACGCGGTTCACTTAGGAACCGCCCCCTTTGCAATTCACAAAGTGCCGGTTTCCCGCGCATGCGCAGTGCATGCAGGAAACCGGCAATTCGGGATCTAATACGCGCGAGTACACAGTGCGTACTCTCGCGTATTAGGTTTAATTTTCGGGCCAATATCTCCTTATCTGACTTGATATCAGATTTTGTTTGATAAAGCTCTTGTAAAGCTCCTTGGAACATTTTGCTACGTTAAAGGCGCTATGTAAATGCAAGTTGTTGTTGTTGTTATACACATGAGGACAATGCATTACTGGGCCCCCAGGTGTCATTCTTGTCACCATCCCACTTCCAGCTGGGCTTACTTTCTGAGTGGAAAATCTAGAGTCATTTCACCAATAAGGTATCTCCATGTGTGGAGTAAATTGTTTGAACCAGCTATATAAAGGAGTAATCAGCACCAGGGCCTTCACAGTAGAACCAGTACACAAACCTGAGCCTCACACCATGGACCTACCGGAAAAAGAAAGGACAACTCAGCTTCTGCAGAAATACTTGGAAACTTCAGGGGATAGGGGACTCCCAGTTCAATGTAGATTTTGGGCAAAATACAAGCTATTCTCTTGATTGTCTTCCTCTACATGGATGGCACTTTGTAAGAATGTTAACAATTACGAGAACAGCTTCCAAAATTGGGCAGGTCTACTTCCAGTGGCAAAGCTGAAAATGACCTGACCAGAGTATGCTATATTTAGTTTGTTTTATCCTAAGTACTTCACCGATTGTCATAACATTTAATAACCTTTCCATTAGTGGTGTCACCCTGCAAGCTGTTTAATGATGTCTGTTGTTTATGATCCTAATATTACATCAGGTATATTGTTCAATAAGTAGACAAAATAAAAAATACCTCATATAATATGCATTAACTGACAAACATTTTCTAAATGATCATTAAATTACTAAGATAAAGAAAACAAGTGTAACCATTGCAAGCCTAATACACTTTGACAAGAAAATTACAGAAACTGACCTTTAATATTAAGAATTCATTGCTGCGACGACATGAGCTGTGTACGATTCATACATGCCATCCAACATGACATATTTTAAAATCTTAATGTCAGGATGACTGCATTAAAACTGTTTTAAACCTAAAGTTAGGCAAAGATTGGCCATGCATTATTCATAGCTGAGCAGCAATCTAATTATCGTGCTTTCATGGATTATTACATTCACTGTTGCAACATTTTGTTTGAAAAAAACATAGCCTGACACTAGAATTTCAAAAGTGTCTAGCTTGCCAGTGGTGGAAAGCAGCCAGTTGTGATCGGGGGGTTGGGAAAGGGCAGGGTTGGGGGGGTGGGTGGGGGCGGTATCAGCGTGAACAGATTGAGCTAATTGGTAGAATGTTATTGAGTAGACTAGGCCTATATTCTCTAGAGTTTAGAAGAATGAGAGGTGATCTCATTGAAACATACAAAATTCTTACAGGGCTTGACAGGGTTTATGCAGGGAGAATGTTTCCCTTGGCAGGGGAGTCTAGAACAAGGGGTCACAGTCTCAGAATAAGGGGTCGGCCATTTCGGACTGAGATGAGGTGAAATTTCTTCACTCAGAGGGTGGTGAATCTTTGGAATTCTCTACCCCAGAGGGCTGTGGAGACTCAGTCATTGAGTATATTCAAGACAGAGATCGATAGATTTTTGAATATTAAGGGAATCAAGGGATATGGGGATAGTGCAGGAAAGCGGAGATGAGATAGAAGATCAGCCATGATCTTATTGAATGGCGGAGCAGGCTCAAAGGGCCAAATGGTCGACTCCTGCTCCTATTTCTTATGTTCTTATGTTCAAGAAGGACCTGAGCGGCGACACCGGAGGAGGCAGCAACAATTAAACTGAGCGGGTGGCTGAGCCCAGCGCGGACCTGAGCGGGAGGCTGAGCCCAGCGGGAGTCTGAGACCAGCGCGGACCTGAGTGGGAGGCTGAGACCAGCGCGGACCTGAGTGGGAGGCTGAGCCCAGCGGGAGTCTGAGACCAGCGCGGACCTGAGCGGGAGGCTGAGCCCAGCGGGAGTCTGAGCCCAGCGCGGACCTGAGCGGGAGGCTGAGCCCAGCGGGAGTCTGAGACCAGCGCGGACCTGAGTGGGAGGCTGAGACCAGCGCGGACCTGAGCGGGAGTCTGAGACCAGCGGGAGTCTGAGACCAGCGCGGACCTGAGCAGGAGGCTGAGGCCAGCGCGGACCTGAGCGGGAGGCTGAGCCCAGCGGGGACCTGAGCGGGAGTCTGAGACCAGCGGGAGTCTGAGACCAGCGCGGACCTGAGCAGAAGGCTGAGACCAGCGCGGACCTGAGTGGGAGGCTGAGCCCAGCGTGGACCTGAGCGGGAGGCTGAGCCCAGCGGGAGTCTGAGACCAGCGCGGACCTGAGCGGGAGGCTGAGACCAGCGCGGACCTGAGCGGGAGTCTGAGACCAGCGGGAGTCTGAGACCAGCGCGGACCTGAGCAGAAGGCTGAGGCCAGCGCGGACCTGAGCGGGAGGCTGAGCCCAGCGGGAGTCTGAGACCAGCGCGGACCTGAGCGGGAGGCTGAGACCAGCGCGGACCTGAGCGGGACGCTGAACCCAGCATGGACCTGAGCAGGAGGCTGAGCCCAGCACGTACCTGAGCGGGAGTCTGAGACCAGCGGGAGTCTGAGACCAGTGGGAGGCTGAGCCCAGCACGGACCTGAGCGGGAGTCTGAGACCAGCGGGAGTCTGAGACCAGCATGGACCTGAGCGGGAGGCTGAGGCCAGCGGGAGGCTGAGCCCAGCGCGGACCTGAGAAGGAGGCTGAGCCCAGCGCGGACCTGAGCGGGAGGCTGAGCCCTGCACGGATCTGAGCGGGAGTCTGAGACAAGCGGGAGGCTGAGACCAGCGCGGACCTGAGTGGAAGGCTGAGCCCAGCACGGACTTGAGTGGGAGGCTGAGCCCAGCACGGACCTGAGCGGGAGGCTGAGCCCAGCACGGACTTGAGTGGGAGGCTGAGCCCAGCACGGACTTGTGTGGGAGGCTGAGCCCAGCACGGACTTGAGCGGGAGGCTGAGACCAGCGGGAGGCTGAGCGGGAGTCTGAGCCCAGCGCAGACCTGAGCGGGAGGCTGAGCTCAGCACGGACCTGAGCAGGAGGCTGAGACCAGCGGGAGGCTGAGCAGGCGGCTGAGACCAGCGTGGACCTGAGCGGGAGGCTGAGACCAGCGCGGACCTGAGCGGGAGGCTGAGACCAGCGCGAACCTGAGTGGGAGGCTGAGACCAGCGGGAGGCTGAGGCCAGCGCGGACCTGAGCGGGAGGCTGAGCCCAGCGCGGACCTGAGCGGGAGGCTGAGACCAGCGCGGACCTGAGCGGGAGGCTGAGCCCAGCGCGGACCTGAGCGGGAGGCTGAGACCAGCGCGGACCTGAGCGGGAGGCTGAGGCCAGCGCGGACCTGAGCGGGAGGCTGAGACCAGCGCGGACCTGAGCGGGAGGCTGAGCCCAGCGCGGACCTGAGCGGGAGTCTGAGACCAGCGCGGACCTGAGCGGGAGGCTGAGGCCAGCGGGAGGCTGAGACCAGCGCGGACCTGAGCGGGAGGCTGAGACCAGCGCGGACCTGAGCGGGAGGCTGAGCCCAGCGCCGACCTGAGCGGGAGGCTGAGACCAGCATGGACCTGAGCGGGAGGCTGAGCCCAGCGCGGACCTGAGCGGGAGGCTGAGGCCAGCGGGAGGCTGAGCCCAGCGCGGACCTGAGCGGGAGGCTGAGACCAGCGCGGACCTGAGCGGGAGGCTGAGGCCTGCGCGGACCTGAGCAGGAGGCTGAGTCCAGCGCGGACCTGAGCGGGAGGCTGAGCCCAGCGCGGACCTGAGCGGGAGTCTGAGACCAGCGCGGACCTGAGCGGGAGGCTGAGGCCAGCGGGAGGCTGAGACAAGCGCGGACCTGAGCGGGAGGCTGAGACCAGCGCGGACCTGAGCGGGAGGCTGAGCCCAGCGCGGACCTGAGCAGGAGGCTGAGACCAGCGCGGACCTGAGCGGGAGGCTGAGCCCAGCGCGGACCTGAGCAGGAGGCTGAGACCAGCGCGGACCTGAGCGGGAGGCTGAGCCCTGCGCGGACCTGAGCGGGAGGCTGAGGCCAGTGGGAGGCTGAGCCCAGCGCGGACCTGAGCGGGAGGCTGAGACCAGCAGGAGGCTGAGACCAGCGGGAGGCTGAGCCCAGCGCGGACCTGAGCGGGAGGCTGAGGCCAGCGGGAGGCTGAGGCCAGCGGGAGGCTGAGCCCAGCGCGGACCTGAGCGGGAGGCTGAGGCCAGCGGGAGGCTGAGGCCAGCGCGGACCTGAGCGGGAGGCTGAGACCAGTGCGGACCTGAGCGGGAGGCTGAGACCAGCGGGAGGCTGAGGCCAGCGCGGACCTGAGCGGGAGGCTGAGACCAGCGCGGACCTGAGCGGGAGGCTGAGCCCAGCGCGGACCTGAGCGGGAGGCTGAGGCCAGCGGGAGGCTGAGCCCAGCGCGGACCTGAGCGGGAGGCTGAGACCAGCGCGGACCTGAGCGGGAGGCTGAGGCCAGCTCGGACCTGAGCGGGAGGCTGAGACCAGCGCAGACCTGAGCGGGAGGCTGAGCCCAGCGCGGACCTGAGCGGGAGTCTGAGAGCAGCACGGACCTGAGCGGGAGGCTGAGGCCAGCGGGAGGCTGAGCCCAGCGCGGACCTGAGCGGGAGGCTGAGACCAGCGCGGACCTGAGCGGGAGGCTGAGCCCAGCGCGGACCTGAGCGGGAGGCTGAGACCAGCGCGGACCTGAGCGGGAGGCTGAGGCCAGTGGGAGGCTGAGCCCAGCGCGGACCTGAGCGGGAGGCTGAGGCCAGCGGGAGGCTGAGGCCAGCGGGAGGCTGAGCCCAGCGCGGACCTGAGCAGGAGGCTGAGGCCAGCGGGAGGCTGAGACCAGCGGGAGGCTGAGCCCAGCGCAGACCTATTCGGCGGCAACACCGAGGCAGCAGAAGTTAAACTGAGCAGCAGCAGTGGCGAGAGGATAAAGAGCGGCCCAAGAGTGGACCT
This sequence comes from Squalus acanthias, assembly GCA_030390025.1. Classification (NCBI taxonomy): domain Eukaryota; kingdom Metazoa; phylum Chordata; class Chondrichthyes; order Squaliformes; family Squalidae; genus Squalus; species Squalus acanthias. Next base: position 47,669,964 of record CM059433.1, on the reverse strand, counting down.
GAATTAAAGCCCTGATGTGGAGATGCCGGCGTTGGACTGGGGTGGACAAAAATGAGAAGTCGCACAACACCAGGTTATAGTCCAACAGATTTATTTAATTTTACAAGCTTTCGAAGCAATTCGCTCCTTCGTCAGGTAAGTTAGCAATGAGAGAATCTCCCAGAATTCACAATTTAAACCCAGACAAAATCTATTCACATTATTCCCTACAACAAAGAGCAAAGCCAAGACAATGAGATGTGTCCCAGGGGGTCCAACGTGTCAAACCACCTGCTGGCTGCATATCCTTTTGTCTGGGTTTAAATTGTGAATTCTGGGAGATTCTCTCATTGCTAACTTACCTGACAAAAGAGCGAATTGCTTCGAAAGCTTGTAAAATTAAATAAATCTGTTGGACTATAACCTGGTGTTGTGCGACTTCTCATTTCTGAATTAAAGCAGCAGCAGTGGCTCTGATTCAAAAACAACAAAAAAATCAGTGACGTCACAGGAGAGCAGGTAGGTGATTGGTTGGTGAGTATTACAGCTTTTTTTTTGCTCTCTAAGTTAGGGAAGGTGGTTAAATTAAGAGCTAAGAAACTGTAACTTGCCATTACTTAATAAATTAATAAAATAATCAAACAATAAAACTAAAATATCGATTGAATAAAAGCTTTGCCTAATTCATTAATAAATAAAACAAGGTTAGAGGTGGCAGGGCAGGTGGTGTGTCGTAACTGCAGCATGTGGGAGTTTGTGGAGAGCATCGCGATCCTGAGCAACCACATCTGCAGTAAGTGTCTGCAACTCGAGGAACTTCGGCTCAGAATTGTTGAGCTGGAGTACGAGCTGCAGACATTGTGATACATCAGGGAGTGGGAGAGTTACCTGGACACTTTGTTCCAGGAGGCAGTCACACCCTTTAGGTTAAGTAGTACTTTAGAGTTTGTCAGTGGTCAGAGACAGGAGGGTGTGACCGCGAGTCAGGAAGGTATGTAGTGATGTAGTGATGGAGGAGCCTCAGCCCTGGACCTTGTCCAACAGGTACGAGGTACTTGCTACCTGTATGGATGAGGAAAAGGACTGCAGGGAGGATGGGCAAACTGACCACGGCACAGTGGTACAGGAGGCCATCCAAGTGGGGGGAGAAGGAAGGAATGTGGTAGTAGTAGGGGACAGTATAGTCAGGGGGATAGATACTGTTCTCTGCAGCCGCGAAAGAGAGTCCCGAAGGCTGTGTTGCCTGCCCGGTGCCAGGGTTAAGGATATCTCCTCGCGGCTGGAGAAGAACGTGGAGTGAGAGGGGGCGGATCCAGTTGTCGTGGTCCATGTAGGAACCAACGACATAGGTAGAACTAAGAATGAAGTTCTGCTGACGGAGTTTGAGGAGCTAGAGTCCAAATTAATCAGCAGAACCTCAAGGGTAATAATCTCTGGATTACAACCTGAGCCACGAGCAAATTGGCATAGGGTCAAGCAGATCAGAGAGTTAAATGCGTGGCTCAAAGATTGGTGTGGGAAAAAGAGGTTTCAATTCATGGGGCACTGGCACCAGTACTGGGGAAAGAGGGAGTTGTTCCGTCGGGACAGGCTCCACTAAAACCGGGCTGGGACCAGCGTCCTGGTGAATCGAATAACTGGGGCTGTAGATAGGGATTTAAGCTACAAAAGGGGAGGCGGGGTCAGGTGAGGGGAAATTTAGAAATCTAAAGAGAAAGGTCAAGGCAATAGAGCAGTGTAGTGATTTGGGTAAAAATAAGCAAGAGTGTGGCAGGAAGGGACACAGAGAGTTTAATGGTAGCAGTGCAGCAGAGAATAAGGTCAAAGCAGGGAATAATGGTAAAAAATGTAAATTAAAGGCACTTTATCTGAATGCACGAAGCATTCGTAACAAGATAGATGAACACTTGCACAAATAGAGATAAATGGATTTGATCTAATAGCCATTACAGAGACGTGGTTGCAAGGTGGCCAAGGTTGGGAACTAAATGTTCCAGGGTACTTGACTTTTCAAAATAGACAGGCAGAATGGAAAAGGAGAGGGAGTAGCCCTGATAATAAAGGATGACATAAGGACAGTAGAGAGAAAGGATGTTGGCTCGGAAGATCAGGAAGTAGAATCATTATAGGTGGAGATGAGGAATAACAAGGGGCAGGAATCACTGGTGGGAGAAGTATATTGGTCCCTTAACAGTAGCTATACCGTTGGACGGAATATTACTCAAGAAATAGTAAGCGCTTGTAACAAAGGTAATGCTTAAACCGTGGGGACTTTAATCTTCATATAAACTGGACAAATCAAATTAGCAAAGGTAGTCTAGAGGACAAGTTCATGGAATGCATTCGGGATAGTTTCCTAGACCAATACATCATGGAACCAACCAGGGAACAGGTTATTTTAGATCTTGTATAGTGTAATAACGAAGGGTTAATTAGCAATCTCATAGTAAAGGATCCTCTGGGCAGAGTGATCATAATATGCTGGAATTTCACATTAGGTTTGAGAGTGACTTGCCTAAGTCCGAAACTAGAGTCTTAAACTTAAATAAAGCCAATAGGTATGAGGGGCGAGTTGGCTATGGTAGATTGGAAAAATAGATTAAAAGGTATGGCGGTAGATAAGCAGTGGCTAGCATTTAAAGAAATACTTCATAGTTCTCAACAAAAATACATTCCATTGAGAAACAAAAACTCCACAGGAAAAGTGATCCAACTGTGGCTAACTAAAGAAGTTAAGGATAGCATTAGATTGAAAGAAAAAGCTTATAATGTTGCGAAGAACAGTAGTAAGCCTGAGGATTGGGAGATTTTCAGAAACCAGCAAAGGATGACCAAAAAATTGATAAAAGGGAAAAAAATAGAATATGAGAGAAAACTAGCAAGAAATATAAAAGCAGATTGTAAGAGTTTCTACAAGTATGTAAAAAGCAAGAGAGTAGCAAATTTAAATGTTGGTCCCTTACAGGCTGAGACAGGAGAAATTATTATGGGGAATAAGAAATGGCAGAAACGTTAAACAAATATTTTAGTATCTGTCTTCACAGTAGAATACACAAAAAGCATACCAAAAATGGTGGGTAACCAAAGGTCTAATGAGAGTGAGGAACTTAACGTAATTAATATAAGTAGAGAAAAAGTACTAGAGAAACTAAAGGGACTAAAAGCCGACAAATCCCCTGGACCTGATGGCCTACATCCTAGGGTTCTAAAAGAGGTGGCTGAAGAGATAGTGGATGCATTGGTTTTGATCTTCCAAAATTCCCTAGATTCTAGAACGGTCCCAGCGGATTGGAAGGTCACAAATGTAACACCACTATTCAAGAAAGGACGGAGAGAGAAAACAGGGAACTACAGATAGTTAGCCTAACATCAGTCATCAGGAAAATGCTGGAATCCATTGTTAAGGAAGTGGAATCAGGGCACTTAGAAAATCATAACATGATTTCACTGCGAGCAGCCGAGGAGGAGCGAATCTAGCCGGGAACTGGAGCAGAGGCCAGTAAATAAAGAGCGCGGTCGGAGAGGGGCCTGAACTCACTGCGAGCAGCCGAGGAGAGCGGACCGAGCCGGGAACCGGAGCAGAGAGGAAAAAATGCAGGAGTCCAAAAAACAAGGAGTGACGTCACAGGAAAGCAGGGAAGTGATTGGTTGGTCAGTATTTCTCTCTTTATCTTGGGCATTGGTTTAAATTAAGAGCCGGGATTAAAAACTAAACGTTCAAAAAGAGGGAGCTGATTGGTGAGTATCTGGTAAGTGTTTTTACTCGGCTTTTTAAAAGTTTTTTAAGTTTATTCCAGCTAGGTTAGTAAATAGTCTGTTAATTAGAGGTATGGCAGGGCAGCTCACACCCGTGCAATGCACATCCTGTGCCATGTGGGAAGTCCTGGACACCTCCCATGATCTGGACGACCACATGTGCGGGAAGTGTCACCAGCTACAGCAGCTCGAGCACCGGGTTACGGAGCTTGAGCGGCGGCTGCAGTCACTGCTGTGCATCCGCGAGGCTGAGAGCTACGTGGATAGCACGTTTCGGGAGGTGGTCACCCCGCAGCTTAAGAGTGTGCAGGCAGAGAGGGAATGGGTGACCGTCAGACAGAAGAGGAGGACCAGGCAGGTAGTGCAGGAGTCCCCTGAGCCCATCTTGCTCACCAACCAGTATTCGGTGCTGAGCAGTGGTGAGGGCGATGGTTCCTCTGGGGAGTGCAGCCAGAGCCAAGTCCACAGCACCATGGAAGGCTCAGCTGCACATGCGGGGGGGAAGAGGAGAGGGAGAGCAATAGTGATAGGGGATTCAATAGTTAGGGGAACAGACAGGCGTTTCTGCGCCCGCAGATGTGACTCCAGGATGGTATGTTGCCTCCCTGGTTCCAGGGTCAAGGATGTCACTGAATGGCTGCAGAGCATTCTGAGGGGGGAGGGTGAACAGCCAGAGGTTGTGGTCCATATCGGTACCAATGACATAGGTAGGAAGAGGGATGAGGTCCTGCAGGCAGAGTTCAAGGAGCTAGGAAAGAGGTTAAAAAGCAGGACCTCAAAGGTAGTAATCTCTGGATTACTACCAGTGCCACGTGCTAGTGAGTACAGAAATAGGAAGATAGAGCAGATGAATGTGTGGCTGGAGAGATGGTGTAGGAGGGAGGGCTTTAGATTCCTGAGGAATTGGAACCCTTTCTGGGGGAGGTGGGACCTCTACAAGCCAGACGGGTTGCACCTCAACAGGAGCGGGATCAATATCCTCGCGGGAGGGTTTGCTAGTGCTGTTGGGGAGGGTTTAAACTAGCTTGGCAGGGGGATGGAAACCTAAGTATAGAGTCAATAGGGAGGGAAGAAAAACTGGAATTGGAAAACAAAAACGTAGAAAGTAAATTGGAAGGACAGAGGAATCAAGGGCTAGATAGTAGTCAACAAGGAGGTTTGCCTGTACTAAATGGTATATACTTCAATGCAAGGAGTATAGCGAACAAGGCAGATGAGCTGAGGGCACAGGTAGATACTTGGGACTATGATATTATAGCTATTACAGAGACGTGGCTGAAAGAGGGGCAGGTGTGGCAGCTCAACATTCCTGGTTACAGGATTTTCAGACGGGATAGAGAGTGAGGTAAAAAGGGAGGGGGAGTCGCGGTATTGATGAAAGAAACTATTACAGCTGTGAGGAGGGATGATATGTTGGAGGGATCATCAGATGAGGCCAAACGGGTTGAATTGAAAAACAGAAAAGGGGCGATCACACTGCTGGGAGTGTACTACAGACCCCCAAACAGTGAGAGGGAGATAGAAGAACAAATATGTAGACAAATTTCTGAGAAGTGCAAAAACTATATGGCAGTAACAGTAGGGGATTTCAACTACCCCAATATTAACTGGGATAAAATTAGTGTGAAGGGTATAGAGGGTGCAGATTTCCTAAAATGCATCCAGGAGAACTTTTTTAGCCAGTATATAGCAAGCCCAACAAGGGAGGGGGCGGTTCTGGACTTAGTTTTAGGGAATGAAGCTGGGCAGGTAGAAGGCGTATCAGTGGGGGAGCATTTTGGTTCTAGTGACCATAATTCTGTTAGATTTAAAGTAGTTATGGAAAAGGACAAGGATAGACCAGGAATAAAAATTCTAAATTGGGGAAAAGCAAATTTTGCTAAGCTCAGAGGGGATTTAGCCATAGTGGACTGGAAACAGTGTCAGAGCAGTGGGAGGCATTCAAGGAGGAGATCCGGAAGGTTCAGACCAAATACGTGCCCTTAAAGAAAAATGGTGGGACTAACAAATCTAGAGCCCCCTGTATGTCTACAGGGTAGGATAAAGAAAAAAAGGGAGGCGTATGACAGATACCGAGGGCTAAATACTCCAGAATCTTTAGAGGAGTACAGAAAGTGCAGGGGTGCAATTAAAAAGGATATTAGGAAAGCAAAGAGAGAGCATGAAAAATTCTTGGCAAGTAAAATCAAGGAAAACCCAAAGATGTTTTATAAATATATTAAGAGTAAGAGGATAACTAAAGAAAGGGTAGGGCCTATTCGAGATCAAGAGGGTAATCTGTGTGCGGGAGACGTCGGTAGGGTTATTAATGAATACTTTGCGTCTGTTTTCACAAAGGAGAGGGGCGAAGCAGACGCTGCTATCAGGGGGGAGGAGTGTGAAATATTAGGTGAAATAAACATAGTGAGAGAGGAAGTATTAAGGGGTTTAGCAGCTTTAAAAGTGGATAAATCCCCAGGCCCGGATGTAATGTATCCCAGGCTTTAAGTGAAGCAAAAGAGGCAATAGCAGAGGCCCTGACCATCATTTTTCAATCCTCTCTGGCGTCAGGTGTGGTGCTGGAGGACTGGAGGACTGCTAATGTGGTACCCTTGTTTAAAAAGGGAGAAAAGGATAGACCGAGTAATTACAGGCCAGTCAGCCTAACCTCGGTGGTGGGAAAATTATTGGAAAGAATTCTGAAGGACAGGATAAATCTTCATTTACAAAGATACGGATTAATCAAGGATAGTCAGCATGGATTTTTTAAGGGAAGGTCGTGTCTGACAAACTTGATTGAATTTTTTGAGGAGGTAATAAGGAGGGTATATGAGGATAGTGCATTTGATGTAGTGTATATGGACTTCAGCAAGGGTTTTGATAAGGTTCCACATGGCAGACTGGTCACAAAGTTAAAAACCCATGGGATCCAGGGCAAAATGTCAAGTTGGATTCAAAACTGGCTCGGAGGTTGGAAGCAGAGGATAATGGTTGATGGGTGTTTTTGTGACTGGAAGGCTGTTTCCAGTGGGGTTCCGCAGGGCTCAGTACTAGGTCCCTTGCTTTTTGTGGTATATATCAATGATCTAGACTTGAAAGTTTGCAGATGATACTAAAATCAGCTGTGTGGTTGATACTGATGAAGGAAGCTGTAGACTGCAGGAAGATATCAATAAATTGGTCAGGTGGGCAGAACAGTGGCAAATGGAATTCAATCCAGAGAAGTGTGAGGAAATGCTTTTGGGGAGGGCTAACAAGGAAAGGGAATACACATTAAATGGTAGGACACTGAGTAGTGCAGAGGAACAAAGGGACCTTGGCATGCATGTCCACAGATCCCTGAAGGTAGCAGGCCAGGTGGTTAAGGTGGTTAAGAAGGCATACGGAATGCTTGCCTTTATTAACCATGAGAAGTCGCACAACACCAGGTTATAGTCCAGCTTTCGGAGCGGCTGCTCCTTAGTCAGGTGAAGTAAAGTATTCCTTTACTTCACCTGACAAAGGAGCAGACGCTCCGAAAGCTTGTGATTTCAAATAAAACTGTTGGACTATAACCTGGTGTTGTGCGACTTCTCACTTTTGTCCACCCCAGTCCAACACCGGCATCTCCGCATCATGACCTTTATTAACCGTGGCATAGAATACAAGAGCAGGGGAGTTATGCTTCAACTGTATAAAACACTAGTTAGGCCTCAGCTAGAGTACTGCGTACAGTTCTGGTCATCACATTACAGGAAAGATGTGATTGCACTAGAAAGGGTACAGAGGAGATTTACAAGGATGTTGCCGGTAGTAGAGAATCTTAGCTGTGAGGAAAGATTGGATAGGCTGGGTCTGTTTTCCTTGGAACAGAGGAGGCTGAGGGGAGACCTTATTGAGGTATATAAAATTATGAGGGGCATAGATAAAGTGGATAGAAAGGACCTGTTTCCCTTAGCGGAGGGGTCAAAAACCAGGGGGCACAGATTTAAAGTAATTGTTGTAAGGTTTAGAGGGGATTTGAGGGGAAATTTCTTCACCAGAGGGTTGTGGGGGTCTGGAACTCACTGCCTGAAAGGGTGGTAGAGGCAGGAACCCTAACCACATTTAAAAAGTACTTGGATGTGCACTTGGGATGCTGTAACCTGCAGGGCTACGGACCAAGAACTGGGAAGTGGGATTAGGCTGGATAGCTCTTTGTTGGCCAGTGCGGACATGATGGGCCGAAATGGCCTCCTTCCATGCTGTAACTTTCTATGATTCTATGATTAGGCAGAGTCAACATGGATTTATGAAAGCGAAATCATGTTTGACAACTTTATTAGAGTTTTTTGAGAATATAACTGGCATGGTAGATAAAGGGGAATCAGTGGATGTAGTATATTTGGATTTCCAAAAGGCATTCGATAAGGTGCCACATAAAAGGTTATTGCACAAGATTTGGGTTCACGGGGTTGGGGGTAATATAATAGCAAGGATAGAGGATTGGTTAATGGACAGAAAACAGAGAGTAGGGATAAACTGATCTTTTTCAGGTTGGCAGTCTGTAACTAGTGGGGTGCTGCAAGGATCAGTGTTGGGGCCTCAGCTATTTACAATCTATATTAATGACCAAGATGAAGGGACCGAGTGTAATGTATCCAAGTTTGCTGATGATACAAAGCTTGGTGGGACATTAAGCCGTGAGGAGAACACAAAGAGTCTGCAAAGGGATATAGATAGACTAAGTAAGTGGGCTATAAGGTGGCAGATGGAGTATAATGTAGGGAAATGTGAGGTTATTCACTTTGGTAGGAAGAATAGAAAAATAGAATATTTTTTAAATGGTGTGAAACTTTCAAATGTTGGTGTTCAGAGAGATTTGAGTGTTCTCGTGAAGAAACACAGAAAGCTAGCACACAGGTACAGCAAGCAATAAGGAAGGCAAATGGCTTGCTGGCCTGTATTGCAAGGGGGTTGGAGTATAAGATCTGGATTTTCTGAATGGAGTGCGGGACTGCTGCTTGCCGGGTCTTAGTCCCGCCTCCATCATCTTCTGGCCAACCAGTGGGATTTTCCCCTGATTGTCCTGCGGGCTCAGCAAGCCAATTAGGGGGAAGTCACTGACAGAGCACGTCAACGTCTGACGTGCCATCTGTCAAGATTTCTTGAAAGAAGAAATGTCAGCATTTGACAGCTCTGTGAAGCTGTCAAACACTGACATTCTGTGTAGTTTGATGAGCCCTTGTGTTCAAGACTCATCGAACCTTTCTGCTTTGTAGAAATCAGATGACTGTTGACTGTGAAATCTACAATGAAGATGTCGGGACTCCAGATCCAAAGCCGCTGAAGGCTGTAGGCAGAAACAAAGGTAAGTGAACATTTTCTAACACTTTACACTCACTTCACATACTTACCACTCCACACTTGCACCCATCATTCACCTCTACATTGCACTTTCAGACCCCTCCGACCCCCGCAGACCTCCTACTCGACTCCTCCACCCCGGCGGGGTTCTCCGAGGTCGGGAAGCCTACACTTGAAAAGGTAAAATGGGACTAATCCTTTTTTCTGCCTGTTAATTACCTGTTACTCGAGGAGACGGGACCCGGGTCAGGACGGCTTCCCGCCTCCTGGCAAAAGGGCACGGAGGCGGGATGGGGGTGGGTTTGCCAGCTGCCCCCACTTTCTGCAACTTTACCGGTAGTCCCGCCTCCATACCCGCCTCCTCGGGGCTGGCAAAATCCAGCCCTAAGAGTAAGGAAGTCTTGCTACAATTGTACAGGGCCTTGGTGAGACCACACCTGGAGTACTGTGAACAGTTTTGGTCCCCTTATCTAAGGAAGGATATACTTGCCTTGGAAACGGTGCAACGAAGGTTCACTAGATTGATTCCTGGGATGAGAGGGCTGTCCTATGATGAGAGATTGTGTAGAATGGGCCTATACTCTCTGGAGTTTAGAAAAATGGGAGGTGATCTCATTGAAACATACAAGATTCTGAAGGGGATTGACAGGGTAGATGCTGAGAGGTTGTTTCCCCTGGCTGGAGTGTCTAGAACTAGGAGGCATAATCTCAGGATAAAGGGTAGGCCATTTAAGACCAAGATGAGGAGGAATTTCGTCACTCAGAGGGTTGTGAATCTTTGGAATTCTCTGCCCCAGAGGGCTGTGAATGAGTATGTTCAACACTGAGATAGATAGATTTTTGGACTCTAACGGAATCATGGGATATGGAGATCGGGCAGGAAAGTGGAGTTGAGGTCGATGATCAGCCATGATCTTAATGAATGGCGGAGTAGACTCGAGGGGCTGTGTGGCCTACTCCTGCTCATTTTTCTTAAGTTCTCATGTTCTAAGGAACTCTTACTCCTTCCTCTCCTGATTGGCTAAAAGGAAGAAGATAAACAAGGAATGGAATCAGCAATGCAGGCCCCACCATTTCTTCAATATGCATGCACGTTGACCTAGACTATCAGTAAAGCTTCAAAAATACTGCCACAGACCCCCAACAAGCTGAAAAGTCTTTAAAAAAATCAATTCAGAATAAAAGCCTAATATATAAGCTTGTGAGCTTATTTATGGTGACTGAATAAATAAAATTATATTTTTATTGCATGGAAATCAACATTTTGGAATTACATTCATGGTTTGATCCACATCTCTGGGAGTTATATTAACTAAACTCACTGGGCCAGAATCCCACAGGATCGGTTGTAACGCCGGTTTTAAACCCCGCCCAATATTGCTCTCCATTGCCTCGGGCGGAGTTAAAACCAGCGTTGCACCCAATCCCATCAGTTTCGTGATGGGTGGGTTAGATTAACATTGCCCCCTCAGTGATAATAGCCCAGAGGGAAAACCTGCTTGACCACCCCTGTCAAGTGCCCGGGACCAAGAGCCTTGGGCATGAGGTGTCTACCGGTTACCGAGACAGGCTAACAAATTACTTGCAGTTTACTGTCTTTGGGGCAGCAACATCAAGTTTTAACTTATCAGCATTTTATTAACCGTGCATATACGTTTTTTTAAACTTGTGTGAATACACTTTGCTTTAAAAATCCAACATTTAAATGTAACTCTTTTTAAACTAAATCCTCTCTGTGTAAATGAGATCAAATATCCCAAAAAATGTCAGTTATATACTCAAGCCTGCAGATGGATTTGCACCAACATCGTTCTGTCTCAGAAGCAAAAGGGTTACCACCTGAATTAAACTGATACTTAGTCAGAGCCAATATTCCAACATTTGTATTGCAGGGTTTCTAGATGTTCTTCTATTTTCTCCTTTAGTAGGGATTCCATTATTTTTCCTACCACCGATGTTAAGCTGACTGGTCTATAATTCCCTGGATATGTTCTATCCCCCTTCTTAAATATAGGTATTACGTTAGCTATCCACCAGTCCTCTGGCACTACATCTTTTTCTAATGAATTATTAAATATGTGTAGTAATGCCTCTGCTATCTCTTCCCTAGATTCTTTTAAAATGCATGGATGCAATCCATCTGGACCAGGGGGTTTATCCTCTTTGAGTTTGATTAGTTTATTTAATATAGCCCCTCTTTTTATTTTAAATGCACTTATCTCATTACTAATCTTGTTATCCAATGTCATATCCACCTGTTCTATCTCAGTAAATACTGAAGCAAAATAATTATTTAATATTTCTGCCATCATTCTATCGTTATCTGTGGTATTATACTGTCTATCCCTGAATGGCCCTATTCCCATCCCAACCTTCCTTTTTTTATTGATGTGCCTGTAAAATATTTTACTATTTTGTTTTATGTTCCTTGATAATTTAATTTCATCGTTCCTCTTTGCTTTCCTAATCGTTTTTTTGACTTCTCTCCTAATCTCTTCGTATTCTCCCTTATCATGCACTCCCCTGCTGTCTATGCCTCTTTCCTTACCCTCAATTGTTCCCTTATGGCTTTATTCATCCATGGAGTCTCATCAGTGTTTAGTTTGTTCTTTCCTTTTAGTGGAATATATTGTTCCTGCACTCTGTTGAACACCATTTTAAATGTTTCCCATTGCTGTTCTACATCATTATTTGCCAATATTTCTGACCATTTTATTTTCCCAAGTTTTATTCTCAGCCCCTCAAAATCAGCTTTTCTCCTATCTATTACCCTGGTTTTCGTCATACTTCGGTTCTCAATTATCATCTTAAAGCGTATTATATTATGGTCACTATTGCCTAGATGTTCCCCTACTTTTACTTCTCTTATCTGCTCTGATTCATTCCCTATTACTTGATCCAATAGCGAATCCTCCCTTGTTGGGCTTTTTACATATTGGGTTAGAAAGGAGTCCTGTACACATTGTCGGAACTCCATTCCCTTATCCCCTTTACCTACCTCTTCTGTCCAATTAATATCGGGGTAGTTGAAATCCCCTATGATTATTATTCTATGTTTTTTACTCATTTCCCTAATTTGTCTGCATATTTCTTCCTCCACCTCCCTTCCACTATTAGGTGGTCTGTAGACTACACCTATTAGTGTGATTGATCCTTTATTATCTTTTATCTCTATCCATATGGATTCAATTTTTGTCTTGCTGATTGATAGCTGTGTCACTTTTTTCTACTGCCATTATGTTATCCCTAATAAGAACAGCTACTCCACCTCCCCTTTTTCCCTCTCTATCTTTTCTAAATATGTTATACCCTGCAATGTTTAATTCCCTGTCCTGATTTTTCTGTAGCCATGTCTCAGTAATCCCTACTATGTCTGGTTCCTTGCAACACATGATTGCCTCCATGCAGGGTGGATTTAGTAATATTTGAAGATGGATGGCAGCTCTGAATAAATGAGATTTATTGCTTGGGTGGATCTGCCAGCAAGTCTTTGGGAAATGTTGATTTTGACACTTTCGTTGGTTCATTTTTTCCGGCATTTTGAAACCGACTGTTATTCTATATTCAAAATCAAAAGTAAGTGTTACAGATGTTTTAGATAATAAAATAAGGTAGCTATTACAAGTTGCATTTAGGACTTGACATTTTTGCCATCACAAGATGAGCATATCATGGCAGGCAAGAAAGCAGCTCTACAGACGCCTGGAGGCCGAGGTCCAACAAAAAACTCGCGACCAAAAGAACAGATGGTGGGTGGAGAAAGCGCAGGAGATCCAGCAGCTATCCGACAACCATGATGTGCATGGATTCTTTAGCACAGTCAAGACCACCTATGGCCCAAGCACCCAAGGTCCTACCCCACTGTGTGCCAAGAACGGGGAGGTACTCATCAAGGACAGAGAGGCAGTCAGTGCCCGCTGGAAGGAGCAGTTCGAAGATCTCCTTAACCGAGACTCTGTCTTCGACGCGAGTGTCCTCAACTCCATCCCGCAGCATGCTACCCGCCACCACCTCAGCACAACCCCAGCCCGGCATGAGGTTGAAAAGGCCATCCGACAACTGAAGAACAACAAGGCCTCAGGAGCAAATGGAATCCCCGCCGAGGCACTAAAGCATGGCGGAGAAGCACTACTGGCGCGAATACATGAACTCATTTCTCTTATTTGGAAGGATGAGAGCATGCCAGGAGATCTCAGAGATGCCATAATCGTAACCATCTTCAAGAAAGGTGACAAGTCCGATTGCGGTAATTACAGAGGAGTTTCCCTGCTGTCTGCCACAGGGAAAGTAATCGCAAGAATCCTTCTCAATCGCCTTTTCCCAGTGGCTGAAGAGCTCCTGCCAGAGTCGCAATGCGGATTCCGCCCACTAAGGGGCACAATGGACATGATCTTCACCGCGCGTCAACTACAAGAGAAATGCAGGGAACAGCACCAACCACTGTACATGGCCTTCTCTGACCTCACAAAGGTCTTCGACACTGTCAACCGTGAGGGATTATGGAGTGTCCTCCTCAAATTCAGCTGCCCTCAAAAGTTTGTCACCACCCTCCACCTGCTTCACGACAACATGCAAGCCGTGATCCTGACCAATGGATCCACCACAGATCCAATTCACGTATGGACTGGGGTCAAGCAATGCTGTGTCATCGCATCAACGCTCTTCTCGATCTTCCTTGCTGCAATGCTCCATCTCACCCTCAGTTACCTCCCCGCTGGAGTGGAGCTAATCTACAGAACAAACGGGAAACTGTTCAACCTCCATTGCCTCCAGTCCAGATCCAAGGTCGTCCCATCCTCTGTCATCGAATTACAGTATGCAGATGACGCTTGCATCTGCGCACACTCGGAGGTCGAACTCCAAACCGTCGTCAACACCTTCACCAAAGCGTGTGAGAGCATGGGCCTTACACTAAACATCCGTAAGACAAAGGTCCTCTACCAACCTGCCCCCGCCACACAGTACTGCCCCCCGATTATCAAAATCCATGACGAGGCCTTGGACAACGTGGACCACTTTCCATACCTTGGGAGTCTACTGTCAAGGGCAGACGTCAATGATGAAATCCAACACCGCCTTCAGTGTGCCAGTGCAGCCTTCGGTCACCTGAGGAAGAGAGTGTTTGAAGACCAGGACCTCAAACCCGGCACTAAGCTCATGGTCTACAGAGCAATAGTGATACCCGCCCTCCTGTATGCTTCAGAGACATGGACCATGTACAGCAGTCACCTCAAAGCACTGGAGAGGTACCACCAACGCTGCCTCCATAAGATCCTGCAAATCCATTGGCAGGATAGGTGCACTAACGTCAGTATTCTCGCTCAGGCCAACATCCCCAGCATCAAAGCTCTGACCACGCTCGATCAGCTCTGATGGACGGGCCACATCTTCCGCATGCCCGATATGAGACTCCCAAAACAAACGCTCTACTAGGAGCTCCGACATGGCAAGGGAGCCCCAGGTGGGCAGAGGAAATGCTTCAAGGACACCCTCAAAGCCTCCTTGAAAAAGTGCAACATCCCACCGACCCTTGGGAATCCCTGGCCCAAGACCGCACAAAGTGGAGGAGAAGCATCTGGAAAGGCGCCGAACACCTCGGGCTGGATTTTGATACTGGGGCGGGTTGGGATCGTGTCATCCGCATTTCGTGTTATCCACCCGCCTGCAATTGGATGTGGGAGATTGATGCAATTTTCACTTAATTGGGCAATTGAGTTCCAGCATGTGGGAACCCATGAACCAATTAGTGGTTTCAGTCTGAAAGTCGCCTCTGATGATGCCTGGTCTCAGAGATTGCCTGGCCTTTGCTGTGAGAGGACTTGGATGCAAAATGAGCAGCATCTCTGAGAGAGAGAGAGAGAGAGAGAGAGAGAATTGTTTTTGCAACCAAGTCCTCCCAGGCAGTCTCTGAAGACATTCAATGCAGCAGCATCAGAGGCGACTTTCAGACCTAATACTACTACTACCTTCATCACATCTCCATTGTAATAGTGGACCTGCAGCTGATAGTCAGCTATCTACTTGTGCTCCTGCCAGGTTTCACTGGCGTGTTTCACATCAGGCATACTTCAAGTCGGAAAAGGGTTAAACTAGCTAAAACGTTTCAAAATGGCATTACAGAGCCAATTTAGGGCTTGTTAAGGGCTTTAATGGCCTCTCCCGCCTCTTGGAGGCGGGAACCCCACGACCGATTTTGTCAAAATTGCGTGGAGGCGGAATGGAGTCGGGATGGGGTCGGGACCCCCGAATCTGCAACTTTACCCCCCCACATGCCTCCAAACCTGACTCCACGGGTCATTGAAAATCTAGCCCCTCGAGTTTCTTCGCCGGGAGCAAGCGGAAGCCAAGCACAAACAGCGGAAGGAGCGCACGTCAACCCAAGCACCCCACCCACCCGCCCCTTCAACCACCATCTGCCCCACCTGTGACAGAGATTGTAGGTCCCACATTGGACTCATCAGTCACCTGAGAACTCATTTTTAGTGTGGAAGCAAGTCATTCTCGGTTCCCAGGGACTGCCTAAGATATCATGGCAGGCCTAGGTTAATGCATGTACCATAGCTGAAGGATGTAATATGGTGCGTTTGGCAGCTTGCGCCAGCATTTACCCCAGTTCACGTGCTGATCTTCCCGTTGCATACTCAGGCCAATATTTTTTGGGAAAGTTATTTGAATACACCGTAGCAAACACAAGTGCCAGTTTAGGGATGTGGGCGGGCCTAGAAAACTTTCACAAGCCACGATGAAATCTTGTGGAATAAAAGTTGTGTTTTGTGCATGATATTCATTGATGTTGTTTGCTGACTGTAATTTCAATTGCAATTTTGTACTGAATTAAAGTTCTATTTGTCACATTGACCCAAATCTTGCTGGAAAAATAACGGCGAGTTCATGACAAACGTGGTTATTAATGCACAAATCGGCCAGCAAGTTGAGAGGAAAAAGAGATACATCATGAGTTGTGAATTGCCACAAGTTGCTGGTCGATTTACGCCGCTAGCATCACACGAACAGCATCTCGCCCTCAACCTCCCTGTTATTTTTACGAACATGCTGCAATGGCACATTAATTGCCCATTAAACTCGACCCAGAAAGTGAGGGCTCATGCTTAGTGTAAGTACCCTTTTAACAATGTGATAATTGTTACTGCAATGCCAATCAACCTCTGTGGCCCAGAAAGGCAACAATTTAAACTGTTGAGTCTAATTCCTCTGTTTATTTCTCAATCTTTAAATCTCATTAAGGAGATACACTGTTGGTCCTACTATTCACTGAGATCCCAGATGCCCCATTACCCTCCCCTTGCCATTTCAAGCTGAAGGATGCAGGAAAAAGTCTAACTATCAGCACACGCTGCGAAATGCCTCACTCCGGCAAGATTTGGGCCATTATCTTGGGTCGTTCCTTGACTTCCCACGACATGAATTTTTGAGACTTTCTTATGCCACTCCTACCGTTGGGTTTGATGAGGTAGGCGGAGGGGTGGGGGGTGGTTGGGAGGTGGGGGAGAGGGATTAATGACGGTGGAGGCTTCTCTGGCTGAAGACCTGTGCCACAAGCTGCTCTAGTGGCTATGGAGTGTTAATTCCTCCGAGGTACCACCGCCCCTGGGATTGGAAGCATGCGGGTCGGGATCCTTTGGCTCCACGGGCTCCTCGCCTGACAAATCCAGGCTGAGTCCTTCCCGCAGGGCAAATTGTGCAGTGCAACAGCAATGGTTACAATAGCAAAATACTGCCCATGCTGGAAATCTGAAATAACAACAGAAAGTGTTTCCAGCATTTTCTGTAGCAATGGTTACAATCTTTGGCGCTTCAGTGGGGTTGCAGTGGAGTACCTTCATCCCCAACCCCGCATCCCCCACCTGTGCAGGCACCTGAAGCGAGCTTTTAGCACCTTCCCACCACCACCACTGCAGCACCCCGACATCCTCCTTTCTGGCAGGGGCAGATGCCCCCTGCACAGCAGAGATGCTGCTGCTTTGCGTGTGTCATTGAAAACTTCCTGTAGTGACGCCTCGCTGGAGGAACATCGAGGCCTTACTCTCTCCAGTACAATGTAAGCATTCAATTTCTGCAGTACATTTCCCTTGAAGATTTGGGGTAATCACACGTTGCCGGGGGCCTTTTCAACACAGCAGCCACCTGATTGCATGCTCGTGCGTGCAAACAAGTTCCATGGCCGTACATGTACACAAGTTCAACATGTGTGCGGGAGAGATTCCGCAGCATTCTGCAGCGCCGGGCGAATTCGGATAACAGCCAGGAAGCACGGAAATGTAAATTCCATGCTGGTTTTAGTCCTCGAATGCTGGCAACCTGAGAACTGCTGTCAGTGTGAAAGAGTTTGCGCACATTCAGTTCTCGTGACAACACGTAGTAAACTGGTTCACAGAGACAGAATGACACATAATGATTATTGTAATTGATATGAACAGCAGCCTACAAATAGAGCAAGAGTTGTGTCATTGTCAGTGGGGTAAATTCCACGATCTCATGCTCCCAGCGCAGAGTTTCAGGAGACGACGTGCAAGTCGGGAATTTGGATATGGAGGTCAGCACGACAGGGTGATTTTTGCATCCATTAAAATGAATGTGCAGCTGTGCACTGAGACATAGGGGTAGAGATTGCCGCTCAAACTGAAGAGTAAGAGGACCATGTGAAATTGGTCCTCGTGTCTTTAGGTCACGGCCGACGTGCTGGGGGCCAGTCATGCCGACCCTGAGGATTGAAGTCGGCCACTGAAGGCCCATGGTGAGTCGGTGGGGTGGAAGGAGATTGGGGGAGGAGATTGGTGGGGGGGGGGGGGTGGATAGCGTTGGCCAGCAGCGACCCGCGGTTTCACTGTGCAGCCAGGATCAGCACTTCCAGGAGTGGAAGCTATTTGATTGCATGTTCATGAGTTCAGCAGCTACCCAGATTTCTAGAGCGACCTCAGAACATCAGTCAATTACATATTCCACAGAAATACTTTCCTGGAGTTACGCCTGTTTTCTCACCGTAGCAACTTAGATTGAAAATTGGGCCAGAAATTCGGCTCCCTGGCTTCCCGCGGGTGCAATGATCGTGCGCGCACCTACCTACCGCGCCTGCCGTTGACCTCTGGGCCCACGGGGACTTCGGGTCCTGGGCCTCCTGCAGCTGCCAGCGCGCAGTGCTTGTGTATCCCAGGGGCGTAGTTAGTGCGATGCGTCCCCTGGGACCACGTGGGCCATGGAGAGCCAATGACAGCGGACCATCTTTCATTCGTAGATTTGACAGGAAGACCTGTCAAATCTATGAATACAGATCGGCCCCAAAACATCCCTAAAACTACAAATAATTTTTTTTAAAACATCGCATTTTTAAAATAACTATAAATTACAATAACAAAAATTTAAATTTAAAAAAAAATTAATTACATTTTTTAACAGGGCTAAAACTAAACTTACCTTTCTTTAAAGTAATTAAAAAAGAAAAATCTGTGAAAAAAATGTTTAAATTTTAATAAAATCAACACTTACCTTGTTAAAAGAAGGCCTTGCGCATCCTTTTTAAAAGCGTATCTTCTCCGTGCTTACCTTCACGGAGGAACCTGTAAAAAAATCTGAAGTGCGAGGCAAACGCGCTGGCCCTCCGGCGTGCGCATTCGACCTCTGAACCCCTTTCCTCAGGAGAACGGAAGTGCCGGTTTCCCGCGCATGCGCGGTGCATGCAAGAAACCGGCACTTTCGTTCCGTCCACGGGTGAGTACACAGCGCATACTCACCCGACAACAGCCAAATTTCTGCCCCAATGGTGCAGGTGACCTGATATTGACTCGATTTACGGCCCTCATATGACTTTGAGCCTGGGAGGACAACAAAGGGACCATTGAAGCTGTGGAGCCTCATCCCTGCAGTCTGGAAATTGTTCTCAGATTTTTGTCTCTGATTCTCTATGTTTTGGCAGTGCGTCTGAAGGCAATAGTTTCAGGATCCCCACTCCACTTTCTGCATTAAGAAGGTGAAAGGATTGCAATGGCCTATCCAGTGGGCATTCCCCTGTTCTTGATTTTCATTGATGACCTGGAGGAGGAGCAGAGAGAGGAGGCATGGCACGTGAGGCACCATGATCAAATATTGCACCAAACCCATTTCTAACCATCCCCCGCCCAAACCCAGAAAGTGTACAGGGAGCAAACGTCATTCGAGGCCGTGTCGGAGGAGCTGTGCATGCGTAGACTGTGCTTATCCAAGGAAGCCAGGGTGCCTTGGCACATTGGAGAGGCAAGGATTAATCAGGGTTAGCCAACATGGCTTTGTCAAGGGAAGATCATGTCTGACTAATTTGATTGAATTTTGAGAGGGGGTGACTAGGTGTGTGGATGAGGGTAACGCAGTGGATGTGGTATACATGGATTTCAGTAAGGCCTTCGATAAAGTCCCGCACAGGAGACTGGTCAAGAAGGTAAGAGCCCATGGAATCCAGGGTGCCTTGGCACATTGGATACAAAACTGGCTCAGTGGCAGAAGGCAGAGGGTGATGGTCGAAGGTTGTTTTTGTGACTGGAAGCCTGTGGCCAGTGGGGTACCACAGGGATCGGTGCTGGGTCCCTTGCTGTTTGTGGTCTACATTAACGACTTGGATATGAATGTAAAAGGTATGATCAGTAAGTTCGCGGATGATACAAAAATTGGTAGGGTGGTAAATAGCGAGGAGGGTAGCCTCAGTCTGCAGGACGATATAGATGGGTTGGTCAGATGGGCGGAACAGTGGCAAATGGAATTTAATCCGGAAAAGTGCGAGGTGATGCACTTTGGAGGGACTAACAAGGCAAGGGAATACACAATGAATGGTAAGACCTTAGACAAGACGGAGGGTCAGAGGGATCTTGGTGTGCAAGTACAGAGATCCCTGATGGCGGCGGAACAGGTGGATAAGGTGGTAAAAAAGGCATATGGGATACTTGCATTCATTAGCCGAGGCATAGAATATAAGAGCAAGGAGGTTATGATGGAGCTGTATAAAACACTGGTTAGGCCACATCTGGAATACTGTGTGCAGTTCTGGTCGCCACACTACAGGAAGGATGTGATAGCTTTGGAGAGGGTGCAGAGGAGATTCACCAGAATCTTACCCGGGCTGGAGTGCTTCAGCTATGAAGAGAGACTGGGCAGATTGGGTTTGTTTTCCTTGGAGCAGAGGAGGCTGAGGGGGGACATGATTGAGGTGTACAAAATTATGAGGGGCATAGATAGGATGGATACTAAGGAGCTTTTTCCCTTAGTAGAGGGGTCTATAACAAGGGGGCATAGATTCAAGGTAAAGGGCGGGAGGTTTAGAAGGGATTTGAGAAAGAACTTTTTCACCCAGAGGCTGGTTGGAGTCTGGAACTCACTGCCTGAAATGGTTGTGGAGGCAGGAACCCTCACAACATTCAAGAAGCATTTGGATGAGCACTTGAAATGCCATAGCATACAAGGCTACGGACCAAATGCTGGAATATGGGATTAGATTAGACAGGGCTTGATGGCCGGTGCGGACACGATGGGCCAAAGGGCCTCTATCCGTGCTGTATAACTCTATGACTCTATGGCTGCAGCTGAGGCCACCCTCCACCCGTCCGTTGCTGCTGTCTCCTATTATGAGATAGCTTGGCCTGCAAGAAAAAGGACGGCTTCGGAGTAAATATACAGCCATGGTCTTGCCCGATGTGCCTCCCATAATTGAATAGCCTTAATTTATGCAGCCATGGTCTTGCCTGATGTGCCTCCCATAATTAAATAGCCCTTACTGTATGCAGCCATGGTCTTGCCTGATGTGCCTCCCAGAATTGAATAGCCCTTAATGTATGTAGCCATGGTCTTGCCTGATGTGCCTCCCATAATTGAATAGCCCTTACTGTATGCAATGTGTGGAATGTGCATGTGTGTTTCATGAGAGGGCCATAGGTGTTGGATGAGTGTTGGGCATTTGGGTTTTAAGACCCTCTGGCCATAGAGTGAGGTTGAGATGGAGGGATGGAGAGGTATTGAAAAAAAGCCACTCACCCTGATGACCCGAGTGAGGTCGTTGAAATTTTTGCGACATTAAGTATGGGTCCTGGGCACCATGCTCCTGGAGGCGATGTGCTGAGCCACCTCCCTCCACACTCTTCTATAGTCACGCGGCAAAGGCCTCCTGCCACTCTCAGGGAAGAGTATAGATCTTCTGCACTCCACTGCACCAACCAGAGCCTCCAAGGCCCGCTCGCTGAAGCGCTGAGCTCGTTCTCTCACTCTCTCCATTATCCTTGGCTGGAAAATGTAGTCACAGGTCTCTCCAGGTCGAGATTCAAGGCTCCAATGAGCAGGGTGTGGCTGGAGAGCAAGGTCGACCCTTCCCTTTAAGAACTGGGCGGCGCCAGTGTGTCTGTGTTCCATCGCTAACTGACATCACCTGCGCTGCACCCACGCTCTGAGTTAGCGCCTCGCTCCTCGGCCTTTGTGCCTTAAGACAGGTGTGCAGCGCCTGATTTAGTGCTCCAATCACCTCCAGGGGCGATAAAAGCCAAGTTTGCAGTCGGAGGCGATAATTGGCGTCAGGCGCTAAACTTTGCGCCCGGCCGATAATTACGCCCCAAACGGGACGATACTGAATTTCTCCCCCTATGTCCCTGAGATTTCATGGGGCTCTTGTAACTCTGGTGGGAGATCAGCAGGGCCCCTATTTATGGCATTTCTCTGGCCATTCCACCAATCTTTTCCAGAAGTTAAAGTGGGAGACTGAAGAAAAAAAATGGATTAAAACATACTCTAATCAATCCCTTTATAGTTTTTGTGCATAATTATATATGAATGAGCATATCTATTACTTGATTTTCCTACCTTCAAAGAAATTCTGTAAAAAGAAATGCTTGACGTTAATTTATACTGGTTGTCTAGTCCCAATTGCACAGACAGGTTAAAAACCTACAGTATGTTGTTTCTTCATTGCAAGTTCTGGAATTTTCTACCACATGTGGTGATCTTTTGTCCCGTGGTTCCCACTTTCTTAAATATAACCAGAAAGATGCCACTTAGCTTGGGCTACTTGGTAAATAATTTATTTGCTCTACAAAAACATTACAATTCTGCAACTTTTCTAAGTGTTCATTAAATACATTGTGGTTATATAACACGATTCAATACAAAGTAGTTATATAACACGATTCAATACAATGTAGTTATATAACATGATTAAATACAATGTAGTAATATAACATGATTCAATACAATGTAGTTATATAACACGATTCAATACAATGTAGTTATATAACATGATTCAATACAATGTAGTTAAATAACACGATTCAATACAATGTAGTTAAATAACACGATTCAATACAATGTAGTTAAATAACACGATTCAATACAATGTAGTTAAATAACACGATTCAATACAATGTAGTTAAATAACACGATTCAATACAATGTAGTTAAATAACACGATTCAATTTTCTGAATGGCAGGCAGTAACAAGTGGGGTACCACAGGGATCTGTCCTGGGTCCCCAGCTGTTCACAATTTATATTAATGACCTGGATCAGGGAGTCAAATGCAGCATTTCCAAATTTGCAGACGACACTAAACTAGGAGGGGGGGTGGGCTCAGAGGAGGAGACCAGGAAGCTCCAGAGCGATTTGGACAGACTGGGTGATTGGGCGGATAAATGGCAGATGCACTATAATGTGGACAAGTGCGAAGTTATCCACCTTGGGTGCAGGAACGGGAGGGCAAATTATTATTTAAATGGCAATAAATTGGGAGAGGGGGAAGTACAGAGAGACCTGGGTGTTCTTGTACACCAGTCACTGAAGGCGAGCATGCAGGTGCAACAGGCGGTCAAGAAGGCAAACGGTATGCTGGCCTTCATAGCAAAAGGGTTGGAATACAGGAACAGGGATACCTTGCTGCAGCTGTACAGGGCACTGGTGAGACCACACCTCGAGTACTGTGTACAGTTTTGGTCGCCTCATCTGAGGAAAGATGTTCTTGCCATGGAGGGGGTGCAGCGGCGATTCACCAGGCTGATACCAGGAATGGCGGGATTGACCTATGAGGAGAGACTATGTAGTTTAGGGATGTACACACTGGAGTTTAGAAGATTGAGAGGGGACCTCATAGAAGTGTATAAAATTCTGACAGGTCTAGACAGATTAGATGCAGAAGGAATGTTTCCCTTGGCGGGTGAGAACAGAACTAGAGGACATAATTTAAGGATAAGGGCTAAACCATTTAGGACAGAAATGAGGGGGAATTTCTTCACTCAGAGAGTGGTGAACCTGTGGAACTCATTGCCACAGAGGGCAGTGTACGCCAGCTCATTAAATATATTTAAGAGGGAATTAGATATATTTCTACAGGCAAAAGGGGTTAAGGGTTACGGAGAGAAGGCGGGGACGGGATACTGAATTGAAGGATCAGCCATGATCTCATTAAATGGCGGAGCAGGCTCGAAGGGCCGGATGGCCTACTCCTGCTCCTATCTTCTATGTATCTATGTATCTATGTAATACAATCTAGTTATATAACATGATTCAATACAATGTAGTTATATAACATGATTCAATACAATGTAGTTATATAACATGATTCAATACATTGTAGTTAAATAACACGATTCAATACAATGTAGTTATATAACACGATTCAATACAATGTAGTTATATAACACGATTCAATACAATGTAGTTATATAACATGATTCAATACATTGTAGTTATATAACACGATTCAATACAATGTAGTTATATAACACGATTCAATACAATGTAGTTATATAACACGATTCAATACAATGTAGTTAAATAACACGATTCAATACAATGTAGTTATATAACACGATTCAATACAATGTAGTTAAATAACACGATTCAATACATTGTAGTTAAATAACACGATTCAATACAATGTAGTAAATAACACGATTCAATACAATGTAGTTAAATAACAAGATTCAATACATTGTAGTTAAATAACACGATTCAATACAATGTAGGTAAATAACATGATTCAATACATTGTAGTTAAACAACACGATTCAATACAATGTAGTTAAATAACACGATTCAATACAACGTAGTTAAATAACACGATTCAATACAATGTAGTTAATTAACACGATTCAATACATTGTAGTTAAATAACATGATTCAATACAATGTAGTTATATAACACGATTCAACACAATGTAGTTATATAACATGATTCAATACAATGTAGTTATATAACACGATGCAATACATTGTAGTTAAATAACACGATTCAATACATTGTAGTTAAATAACACGATTCAATACAATGTAGTTAAATAACACGATTCAATACAATGTAGTTAAATAACACAATTCAATACAATGTAGTTATATAACATGATTCAATACAATGTAGTTATATAACATGATTCAATACATTGTAGTTAAATAACACGATTCAATACAATGTAGTTATATAACATGATTCAATACATCGTAGTTATATAACACGATTCAATACAATGTAGTTATATAACATGATTCAATACAATGTAGTTATATAACACGATTCAATACAATGTAGTTAAATAACACGATTCAATACAATGTAGTTATATAACACGATTCAATACATTGTAGTTATATAACACGATTCAATACAATGTAGTTATATAACATGATTCAATACAATGTAGTTATATAACACGATTCAATACAATGTAGTTATATAACACGATTCAATACAATGTAGTTATATAACACGATTCAATACAATGTAGTTAAATAACACGATTCAATACAATGTAGTTAAATAACACGATTCAATACAATGTAGTTATATAACATGATTCAATACAATGTAGTTATATAACACGATTCAATACAATGTAGTTATATAACACGATTCAATACAATGTAGTTATATAACACGATTCAATACAATGTAGTTAAATAACACGATTCAATACAATGTAGTTAAATAACACGATTCAATACAATGTAGTTATATAACACGATGCAATACATTGTAGTAATATAACACGATTCAATACAATGTAGTTATATAACATGATTCAATACAATGTAGTTATATAACATGATTCAATACAATGTAGTTATATAACACGATTCAATACAATGTAGTTATATAACACGATTCAATACAATGTAGTTATATAACATGATTCAATACAATGTAGTTATATAACAGGATTCAATACATGTAGTTAAATAACACGATTCAATACAATGTAGTTATATAACACGATTCAATACAATGTAGTTATATAACACGATTCAATACAATGTAGTTATATAACATGATTCAATACAATGTAGTTATATAACATGATTCAATACAATGTAGTTATATAACACGATGCAATACATTGTAGTAATATAACACGATTCAATACAATGTAGTTATATAACACGATTCAATACAATGTAGTTAAATAACACGATTCAATACATTGTAGTTATATAACACGATTCAATACATTGTAGTTATATAACACGATTCAATACAATGTAGTTATATAACACGATTCAATACAATGTAGTTATATAACACGATTCAATACAATGTAGTTATATAACACGATTCAATACAATGTAGTTAAATAACACGATTCAATACAATGTAGTTATATAACACGATTCAATACAATGTAGTTATATAACATGATTCAATACAATGTAGTTATATAACACGATTCAATACAATGTAGTTATATAACACGATTCAATACAATGTAGTTATATAACACGATTCAATACAATGTAGTTATATAACACGATTCAATACAATGTAGTTATATAACACGATTCAATACAATGTAGTTATATAACACGATTCAATACAATGTAGTTATATAACACGATTCAATACAATGTAGTTATATAACATGATTCAATACAATGTAGTTATATAACACGATTCAATACAATGTAGTTATATAACACGATTCAATACAATGTAGTTATATAACACGATTCAATACAATGTAGTTATATAACACGATTCAATACAATGTAGTTATATAACACGATTCAATACAATGTAGTTATATAACATGATTCAATACAATGTAGTTATATAACACGATTCAATACAATGTAGTTATATAACACGATTCAATACAATGTAGTTATATAACACGATTCAATACAATGTAGTTAAATAACACGATTCAATACAATGTAGTTAAATAACACGATTCAATACAATGTAGTTATATAACACGATTCAATACAATGTAGTTATATAACACGATTCAATACAATGTAGTTATATAACACGATTCAATACAATGTAGTTATATAACATGATTCAATACAATGTAGTTATATAACATGATTCAATACAATGTAGTTATATAACACGATTCAATACAATGTAGTTATATAACACGATTCAATACAATGTAGTTATATAACAAGATTCAATACAATGTAGTTATATAACACGATTCAATACAATGTAGTTATATAACACGATTCAATACAATGTAGTTAAATAACACGATTCAATACAATGTAGTTAAATAACACGATTCAATACAATGTAGTTATATAACATGATTCAATACAATGTAGTTATATAACATGATTCAATACAATGTAGTTATATAACACGATTCAATACATTGTAGTTATATAACATGATTCAATACAATGTAGTTATATAACACGATTCAATACAATGTAGTTATATAACACGATTCAATACAATGTAGTTAAATAACACGATTCAATACAATGTAGTTATATAACACGATTCAATACAATGTAGTTAAATAACACGATTCAATACAATGTAGTTATATAACACGATTCAATACAATGTAGTTATATAACACGATTCAATACATTGTAGTTATATAACATGATTCAATACAATGTAGTTATATAACATGATTCAATACAATGTAGTTATATAACACGATTCAATACAATGTAGTTATATAACACGATTCAATACAATGTAGTTATATAACACGATTCAATACAATGTAGTTATATAACACGATTCAATACAATGTAGTTATATAACACGATTCAATACAATGTAGTTATATAACACGATTCAATACAATGTAGTTAAATAACACGATTCAATACAATGTAGTTATATAACACTATTCAATACAATGTAGTTATATAACACGATTCAATACAATGTAGTTATATAACACGATTCAATACAATGTAGTTATATAACACGATTCAATACAATGTAGTTATATAACACGATTCAATACAATGTAGTTATATAACACGATTCAATACAATGTAGTTATATAACACGATTCAATACAATGTAGTTATATAACACGATTCAATACAATGTAGTTATATAACACGATTCAATACATTGTAGTTATATAACACGATTCAATACAATGTAGTTAATAACACGATTCAATACAATGTAGTTATATAACATGATTCAATACAATGTAGTTATATAACAAGATTCAATACAATGTAGTTATATAACACGATTCAATACATTGTAGTTATATAACACGATTCAATACAATGTAGTTATATAACACGATTCAATACAATGTAGTTATATAACACGATTCAATACAATGTAGTTAAATAACATGATTCAATACAATGTAGTTATATAACACGATTCAATACAATGTAGTTATATAACATGATTCAATACAATGTAGTTATATAACACGATTCAATACAATGTAGTTAAATAACACGATTCAATACAATGTAGTTATATAACACGATTCAATACAATGTAGTTATATAACACGATTCAATACAATGTAGTTATATAACATGATTCAATACAATGTAGTTATATAACACGATTCAATACAATGTAGTTATATAACACGATTCAATACAATGTAGTTATATAACACGATTCAATACAATGTAGTTATATAACACGATTCAATACAATGTAGTTATATAACATGATTCAATACAATGTAGTTATATAACACGATTCAATACAATGTAGTTATATAACACGATTCAATACAATGTAGTTATATAACACGATTCAATACAATGTAGTTATATAACACGATTCAATACAATGTAGTTAAATAACACGATTCAATACAATGTAGTTATATAACATGATTCAATACAATGTAGTTATATAACACGATTCAATACATTGTAGTTATATAACACGATTCAATACAATGTAGTTATATAACACGATTCAATACAATGTAGTTAAATAACACGATTCAATACAATGTAGTTATATAACACGATTCAATACAATGTAGTTATATAACACGATTCAATACAATGTAGTTATATAACATGATTCAATACAATGTAGTTATATAACACGATTCAATACAATGTAGTTATATAACACGATTCAATACAATGTAGTTATATAACACGATTCAATACAATGTAGTTAAATAACACGATTCAATACAATGTAGTTAAATAACACGATTCAATACAATGTAGTTATATAACATGATTCAATACAATGTAGTTATATAACACGATTCAATACATTGTAGTTATATAACACGATTCAATACAATGTAGTTATATAACACGATTCAATACAATGTAGTTAAATAACACGATTCAATACAATGTAGTTAAATAACACGATTCAATACAATGTAGTTATATAACACGATTCAATACAATGTAGTTATATAACATGATTCAATACAATGTAGTTATATAACACGATTCAATACAATGTAGTTATATAACATGATTCAATACAATGTAGTTATATAACACGATTCAATACAATGTAGTTATATAACACGATTCAATACAATGTAGTTATATAACATGATTCAATACAATGTAGTTATATAACACGATTCAATACAATGTAGTTATATAACACGATTCAATACAATGTAGTTATATAACACGATTCAATACAATGTAGTTATATAACATGATTCAATACAATGTAGTTATATAACATGATTCAATACAATGTAGTTATATAACACGATTCAATACAATGTAGTTATATAACACGATTCAATACAATGTAGTTATATAACATGATTCAATACAATGTAGTTATATAACATGATTCAATACAATGTAGTTATATAACACGATTCAATACAATGTAGTTAAATAACACGATTCAATACAATGTAGTTATATAACATGATTCAATACAATGTAGTTATATAACAAGATTCAATACAATGTAGTTATATAACACTATTCAATACAATGTAGTTAAATAACATGATTCAATACAATGTAGTTATATAACAGGATTCAATACAATGTAGTTAAAGCTGCAGAAGGATTTTCTTCAATCCTCAAATTTACTGAAAGGCAGAATTGCTACTCTGCACAAGAAGTTATGCAACTCCATATTCTGCATTCCACCTTTCTACAGAAAAGGCAAGAGTCCACTAAGCAAACCGACATCCGCAACATGTTTAAGAAAGCTTCCAAAAGAGTTGCAGCAGCGGAAGTGCCTGAAGAATCTGTGGCATCGGTGGAACTGCGTGATCCTGCTGACCTAGCTGGCATGGATATTTCTGATGAACCAGATGACTCGGAATAAGTGTACAGTCAACTACAGTACTGTAGACAGTCATTTATAAGTTTTGTTTTACTGTTAAGTAATTAAAGAGTTATGGATTACCCTCAACTGGCAGTACTGTACTTAATCAAGCATCTTCCACTATCCATTTAACACAACATTCTGTAGGTGAGTACCCAAATACTGTATACTGCACATTTCTTGATTTATTTATTTTTCTTTGTTAAAAATAGCCTCGGTAGATATAACTCTGCGTTATCCGGTACTTTCGATAAACCGGCACCACGCCGTTCCCATCGGTGCCGGTTAATAAAGAGTTTCCTGTATATAACATGATTCAATACAATGTAGTTATATAACACGATTCAATACATTGTAGTTAAATAACACGATTCAATACAATGTAGTTATATAACACGATGCAATACATTGTAGTTATATAACACGATTCAATACAATGTAGTTAAATAACACGATTCAATACATTATAGTTATATAACACGATGCAATACATTGTAGTTATATAACACGATTCAATACAATGTAGTTAAATAACACGATTCAGTACAATGTCATTATATAACATGATTCAATATAATGTAGTTATATAACATGATTCAATACAATATAGTTATATAACACGATTCAATACATTGTAGTTAAATAACACGAATCAATACAATGTAGTTATATAACACGATTCAATACAATGTAGTTATATAACACGATTCATTACAATGTAGTTATATAACACAATTAAATTCAATGTAGGTATATAACATGATTCAATACAATGTAGTTATATAACATGATTCATTACAATGTAGTTATATAACACAATTAAAATCAACGTAGGTATTTAACACAATTCAATACAATGTAGTAATATAACACGATTCATTACAATGTAGTTATATAACACAATTAAATTCAATGTAGGTATATAACATGATTCAATACATTGTAGTTATATAACACGATTCAATACAATGTAGTTAAATAACACGATTCAGTACAATGTAATTATAAAACATGATTCAATACAATGTAGTTATATAACATGATTCTACACAATGTAGTTATATAACACAATTCAATACAATATAGTTATATAACACGATTCAATACAATGTAGTTATATAACACGATTCAATACAATGTAGTTATATAACACGATTCATTACAATGTAGTTATATAACACAATTAAATTCAATGTAGGTATATAACACGATTCAATACAATGTAGTTAAATAACACAATTCAATACATTGTAGTTATATAACACGATGCAATACATTGTAGTTATATAACATGATTCAATACAGTGTAGTTAAATAACACGATTCAATACAATGTAGTTATATAACACGATTCAATACAATGTAGTTATATAACACGATTCAATACAATGTAGTTATATAACACGATTCAATACAATGTAGTTATATAACACGATTCAATACAATGTAGTTATATAACACGATTCAATACAATGTAGTTATATAACACGATTCAATACAATGTAGTTATATAACACGATTCAATACAATGTAGTTATATAACACGATTCAATACAATGTAGTTATATAACATGATTCAATACAATGTAGTTATATAACACGATTCAATACAATGTAGTTATATAACACGATTCAATACAATGTAGTTATATAACACGATTCAATACAATGTAGTTATATAACATGATTCAATACAATGTAGTTATATAACACGATTCAATACAATGTAGTTATATAACACGATTCAATACAATGTAGTTATATAACACGATTCAATACAATGTAGTTATATAACACGATTCAATACAATGTAGTTATATAACACGATTCAATACAATGTAGTTATATAACACGATTCAATACAATGTAGTTATATAACATGATTCAATACAATGTAGTTATATAACATGATTCAATACAATGTAGTTATATAACACGATTCAATACAATGTAGTTATATAACACGATTCAATACAATGTAGTTATATAACACGATTCAATACAATGTAGTTATATAACACGATTCAATACAATGTAGTTATATAACACGATTCAATACAATGTAGTTATATAACATGATTCAATACAATGTAGTTATATAACACGATTCAATACAATGTAGTTATATAACATGATTCAATACAATGTAGTTATATAACACGATTCAATACAATGTAGTTATATAACATGATTCAATACAATGTAGTTATATAACATGATTCAATACAATGTAGTTATATAACATGATTCAATACAATGTAGTTATATAACATGATTCAATACAATGTAGTTATATAACATGATTCAATACAATGTAGTTATATAACACGATGCAATACAATGTAGTAATATAACACGATTCAATACAAAGTATTTATATAACATGATTCAATACAATGTGGTTATATAACACGATGCAATACATTGTAGTAATATAACACGATTCAGTACAATGTAGTTATATAACATGATTCAATACAATGTAGTTAAATAACACGATTCAATACAATGTAGTTATATAACACGATTCATTACAATGTAGGTAAATAACACGATTCAATACATTGTAGTTATATAACACGATTCAATACAAAGTAGTTAAATAACACGATTCAATACATTGTAGTTACATAACTGATTCAATACATTGTAGTTAAATAACATGATTCAATACAATGTAGTTAAATAACACGATTCAATACATTGTAGTTAAATAACACGATTCAATACATTGTAGTTAAATAACACGATTCAATACAATGTAGTTATATAACACGATTCAATACATTGTAGTTAAATAACACGATTCAATACAATGTAGTTAAATAACACGATTCAATACAATGTAGTTAAATAACACGATTCAATACAATGTAGTTAATTAACACGATTCAATACATTGTAGTTAAATAACATGATTCAATACAATGTAGTTATATAACATGATTCAATACAATGTAGTTATATAACACGATGCAATACATTGTAGTAATATAACACGATTCAATACAAAGCATTTATATAACATGATTCAATACAATGTGGTTATATAACACGATGCAATACATTGTAGTTATATAACATGATTCAATACAATGTAGTTATATAAAACGATTCAATACAATGTAGTTATATAACACGATTCAATACAATGTAGTTAAATAACACGATTCAATACAGTGTAGTTATATAACATGATTCAATACAATGTAGTTAAATAACAAGATTCAATACATTGTAGTTAAATAACACGATTCAATACAATGTAGTTATATAACACGATTCAATACAATGTAGTTATATAACACGATTCAATACAATGTAG